>PNEQ01121580.1:0-36067 GCA_003012365.1 Medauroidea extradentata | reverse complement strand
AGTATATTTAGCTTCCGGAAATTAGCATGCTCAGCACACGTGGAATAGTTCAGTTGTGCAGCTCTCGTCTGAAGTATATTTAGCTTCCGGAAATTAGCATGCTCAGCACACGTGGAATAGTTCAGTTGTGCAGCTCTCGTCTGAAGTATATTTAGCTTCCGGAAATTAGCATGCTCAGCACACGTGGAATAGTTCAGTAAAAATAAGGGTTTCTCAACTCATTGAAATACATTTAATGCAAAACGAGGTGGCTGAATTAACACTGGTGCATGGAAAACAGAAAAATCATTAAACTGTCCGTGATGCCTCTTAGAGTTGTCACTTAGGGCAAATGCTTGAAGTGACGTGTCTTGCCAAAAAAACTGGTAGCTGTACCTTCAGTTATATGAGCAGTTTGTGAGGGTAATAGACGTTAACGCTCATTGTCAGAACACCCGCTTCAGATCACGTGGTTTGTCGTATCGTGATCAAGAAGGAAGGCATATAAAATAATAGATTTACTTAGTGTGTTATTTATGATTTAACAATCAGTAGCCTAGTTGGGAAGAGTCTCATGCTGCTTTGTATCGAAATATTTCCCTTTTTGTGATAAAATTATTTTATAGTTATTTGACCACCGCCACGGGAAAATCGTTTCAAATATAATTCAATGTAGACATATCTCAAGACATTACTAGTATGTGTGTCCTTAGTTACCAAAAGAAAAAAACATTGCTCTTCGTACTTTCCTTTTTGCAGTTGCCGTATAAATGAAGTTTTAAGTATCATAAACATAAAATGAACTTTAAGTTTAAAATAAACGTTGACAATTAAAATGTGCTTATAAATAAAATATACACTGTTTTTACAACTTTTAAAAACATATATGTAACATACATCTATCCCCTTTAAGACCTCATAAATACCTGACTTCATGGAGAGAGAGAGAGAGAGAGAGAGAGAGACCAGTGAGAAAGCATGTGGAATACGTTCTATTGGTTCGCGCAAAGCGGGCAATATCAGGATGTCCCCAGTCTGGACTGAAACAGACGGCTCTAATACTTGTCTGCAGCTGTGCCCTAGCACTATACGGCACTCCGCCTCGGAGTCCAGACCATGGAAATTCAGGAGTAAATTTGGCAGTTAAAATGGCTGGCTGCACTGGGCACAGGCTAGGGTTGACCTCTGCATTCCTTATTAAAGTTGGTATGTGTGTTTGTATATATAATGCTTAAGGAGGTAATGGCTTTGCTGTAGACTAAATGTTTATCCCTATTACCTCGTGTATATATTTTTTTCACGTACGTATTCACAAGAGGTAATAGGGTTTACCGATTCTGCAGCAGAGCCATTAAGCGGCTTCCCAACCTACGCTTGAAACGCGTTTCTGCGAGTTGCGATTATTTTTTTTTTTGCCGAAACTATTAAACGCGCATTATATCTGTGTATCTATGAAAAGAACACACACTTCAAACCATGTCACTATAGTTTAAAAAATTCAGCACGTTTGTTTAAAGTATCATTTTCGAGCCCCTTAAAATGGTCAAAAATGTTTTTTTTTTTTCAGACTGCCGTATCTGTAAACATAACAACCGTATTAAAATAAACACAACTATAGAAACAAGCTTTATACTTCGAACTGTGCTAGCCACATATAAAATAATGTGGTCATCGCTTAAAGTCCCATAGGTAAAAGGATAATAGTGAAGCACTGCACGCCAGCTGAGTGGCTTGCACGGAGAGGCGATAATACATTACATACGTCGGTCAACGGCAACCTTACCGCTCCTGTCTCGCACACGCCAACGCAGACAATATATGGAGGCCCCTTAAACCCGTTCACTATGACAATGGCGCAAATAAACATATTGGGAACTGCATATACCTGTGATGCGAATGGTGACGTTTACAACTAATACTTGACCAGCTTGGCATGGCGTTATTAAAGGTGGTCATGTCCACGTGTTCTGCGCGTAGTTTTCCAAGCCGACCGTAAAGAATGTCAAACTTCATTAAGAGCTGTTGGAACAAACATTTTCGTACAGTAAATAACAATTTTTTTCCTCGTTGAATATTTACTTATTGGTGAGGAAATAATTTTCTTCTTAAAAAATTGTGCTGGATTGGTACGGACAATTTCGCATGCTGTGCCATGGAAGTTGTGTTATTTAAACGAAGTCTTATTGTGTACGAGCCTATAATGATGAAATCAATTGCTCGGGTAGTCAAGAACAGGGCCTGCAAGGGTCCCAGCAATCGCCTGGAGTGAAGTTATAAAAAACACGGGAAATCAAAACAAGAAAGGCCGGGCTGTGAGTCTAACCCTTGTCCTTACGAACGCGTGTTTAGTGTGTAGCATTGCGCCACATTACTTTTTGCTTATAACAGGCGTGGCAAACAATAATATCCAATGACATAAACTTAAAATGTAATTTCGCTGAAATATCAACACCACCAAAGCGATAATACTTCATTACAGATTTTCGCAGAAACAAAATCAAGTTCTAAAAGTTTTCTGCATAATCTGTACTGTATCTACAGTCGAGATAAAGTTGCAGTAATTTGAGTGAATGATTTAAAGTTACATTTTTAAAAGAGTTTGCTTTTAAAAGGGTTTATTCTCTTTGTGTACATTTTACTCCCTTTGTAATAAAAATTGGAATATTGACTACGCAACAATTATAAACCAACAATCACCTGTGTGAAAACAATAGTGCTATTTTTCTGTTATTCGCTCACAACAGGCTTTGAACTAGAACAAGTTCATATTCCTTACCAGTAATGTTAAATATTTCATTATATTTATCTTTATCCTCATTCCATCATCTTTAAATTGCATTACAACAGTTATAAACTTACTGGTTAACTTATCTTCATTATTACGTGGCTATTTGTAACCGTTTTGACAGTTCAGTTTATATTTATAAATGTTATTGTTCCGTAAATTCTAATTTTTTTTTAGAGAATATTTCCTTTTCCTATTGAATGTAAGTTCCGTGTTGTTAAAGGGTAGTGAAGATCCAATACTGATTTTAGATAAACCGAAAATTGTTTTGTGTGCATGTTTGTCGGTTCATAAACTCTACTATACGAATAAACATTATAGTTTTGTATATCCGAAAAAAAAAATACTGGCAAAAACACAGCCACCTTAAATTTAAGTCTCAGAATATAAACTGTACAAATAACATTTATACACCTGTTTTTGAATGTTCAGTGGGTTAATGAGTCTGCTGCTCTACGTAGTAAAACCGACTTATGGATTAAAAGTTGAATAACATAAATGATTGGGGATTGGGGGGAGGGTTAGAAGAGTATTTGCAGCTTACACACATAAACTTGAGATATACGTTCAAGCAGCGTGACTCTCGATCCGAAACAAAGTTTTTAAACATTAAAATAAATTCCACCTCTAAGGCGAGAAAAAAGTGGTTAATACAGCGAATAGACCAAATAAGAAGTTACCAGGGTAACTAATTAGCCTCCGTGCTGGTGCAAATTAACCTAACAAGTTACAAAATATCTCTATGACAGAGTTCATGTATATTTATTCTCGTCATGCTATCTTCTAAAATTGTGGACATATAACAGAAAGGACTGAACAAATTGCTTGGATCTCGAAATTTATAATTACATATATGTTATGCTATCGTACAAAATGGCGAACCTAATTTATTAGATAGTACAGAAATGAAAGTTTTGCCAATAAACTCTCAAACCAAAACTTTTGAGTGAAAATTTCAATAGTTCCTGAAATACGACTAAATCTTAAGGTTCTTATCTAGGTAGGCTGCGTTGGCGTATGTGACGCATGAACCCGATGGAGCTTTAAGAGTGACATCGGTCGGCCTATGTAATTCATTATCGTCTTTACACGCAAACCTAGCAGTAACTGGTGCACAGAACTTTTCTATTATTCATTTTCATATGGGACTTTAAGCAGTGACCGTATTATTTCATTGGCGATACTTTTGGTTCAAATTCCAGCGCTTATTTATATTATTGTAGTTTTAAAATCCGGTTGGAATATTCCTATATACAGCAGTTAAAAAAAGCCGTTTTTAGCCATTTTGAGAATCTTGAAAATCGTGTTTCCAGAAAGCGGTCATAATTTTTAAACTGATAGAAACATTGTTTGAAGTGTTTTATTTTCATAGATGTACAAAGTTAATGCGCGTTAAGATGATTCTTCCAAATATGATTACTTGAAACTCGCTGCAATGCGTTTGAAGCGCAGGTAGATAGGAGCCTTAATAATTTACAAATTTTGTTACAATTGATTAGCGATTCACGACGAAGGTAATAAAAACATTATTCGTTACTCTAGTCTTTACCTACACCAAAACGTGCGATCCCATAACGGTCAGCCCTACTTTAATCAATCTTGGCGCAATGAAATAACGTAATAAGAATTTTGTTTCACTGTTCCCAGTAGTTCACGAAATATTACATAACATCTTCGTGTATTTATGTTGCGCTATCCTCCGGAATGGCGAACCTACACCAACGAACCGTATTGAAATCAAAGCTTGACTCGTGAACTTTTTAAAATATAAAACTTAGCCACAATTGGTCCAGTACTTCTCGCAGTAAGACACATTTTATATGCACGTGTTGTGCTGTCATACAAAATTGACATTCAACAATATACTCTCTTGAATAACATAAGTTGATAAACTGTAGATACATAAAATTTGTTTTAACTGGGCATACGACGCTCGAGATGCCACATAGCGCAAACAAATTGTGAAATCTGGTCTACATGTCTAAAAGTTACTGCGCACGTCTTACTTACACTTGTACCGATATCAGATACCAAACTTTCAGACCCTCGCCCCTTCTTCAGAAATAATCAACGGTGATTTAACACGACCCGTTTGAGATGTAGGACGAGTTTGTAAGGTCATACTGAACGGCAGGAGAAATGCGTGTGCCGAGTAACAAACTGAACTTACAGTTCTCGAATACATAACTATGATGTTAATTAGCAGTACACATGAACCAAGTGTCGCACTTAATCTGCACTTCTCAAACCTTTCCTGTAAAAGAATTATGCTGTAAATATTCTCGAATAGACGATTTATTGTAGGCACAGAGGTCAATAGGTACGGAAGGTATTGTATATTGTAGGGATCTCAGGAGAAGGCAAGGCTCAGGTATGTGGCTGGTGGTGGGGACAAGCGGAGCGCTATTTGGCCCCCACCACCAGCCTGCCGTTCTGCCATGCCTTCTCTTCAACTCCCTACAATGCGAAGTAAGCTATGCAAATGCACACGTGTAGCGTGACTAATATTTTGGAAAGGATTTGCTATGTAGGGACAGAAAATAATCCATAGAGGGACAGACAGTGAATAGCTTAAGGGCGCGCTTCACCTCAGTTTTCAACGCTTTTTTATATTTTTATAATTGTACCAGGTATTTTTTTCTTATTTTAGGCATAAATTGTGACTAAATCTTTCTCTTAGAAAATTGTTGTATCTCTCATAGTTTTCGCGTAATGAGTCGTAGACTTCAAAATTTGCACTTTACGGTTTTATGTACGCCACTAAAACCAACTGACATACCAAACCAAAAAAATTCACAGTGTAATGTTGTAGTCTGTGATTTGACGTATTATATGAAACAAAAATTTTAAAATTTTTGTATTTAAAAAGAATAAAAAAAATAAATTTTCATTTCGAAATTTAGAAATTTTTACTAAATACGAGAATATTTTATTTTTTGTTTTTATATCTGTCATTTTATAGCCTACAATAGTGTTATACACTGTGATTTTTTCGGTTTGGTATGTCAGTTGGTTTTAGTGGCGTACATAAAACCGTAAAGTGCAAATTTTGACGTTTACGACTCATTACGCGAAATCTATGAGAGATACATACATTTCCCAAGAGGAAGATTTAGTCACAATTTATGTCTAAAATAAGAGAAAAAATATCTGGTACAAATATAAAAAAAAAAAAAAATACGTTGAAAACTGAGGTGAATCGCGCCCTTAAACCGATGGGTCTAGAAGCTTGCAATTTTGCACAGGAACTCCGTATAGGCCTATAACACAAGTGGGCACGAATAAAAGATTTTTTAAACTTCATCGCTTTAGTGCGGGATTAAATAATGGATAAAAGTTTGTATGGAAGTTAGTAATTTTTTTGTAGCTGCAAATACAGAATTTGGTGTTTAGGCTTCGCTTTGTAAGTAAAAGATATTAGTATCAGCGCGTTGTGTGAGCGCCCGCGAAGATTTCCGCACACAAAAAAATCATACTTTCGAAAAAAAAAACCCTGGGGGAAAGGTTACAGGGGCAAACCGGGATACCCAAAATATTATTGCAGCAATTTTTTTTTTTAATTTTTTAAAATTGTAATTTATGATCATCAGCATTATTTTGCACCATTTAGCACTAATAAATTTTATTTTCCACAAATATTTCCGCGATACGGCAGCATTGCCCGCAATGGCGTATGTTCAAAAAAGTTTTATGTTCATAATACGAACCCATTACAAGAATCGTTCAAAAATCACAAATGTTACCGCACTAAATCAAAAACCTCGCGGATGAATTCACGCATACCAGCTTATAATACGAGAGTTTTTTTTTCAACTTCCGATCGGCTGTGGTAAAAAAACGGGAATGAATGGGGAAATTTTAATGTCAAAAGAAACGTACATCTTTACACTATTTTTCCACATAATCACCGTGCAGATTGAGGCATTTGTCGTACCGATGCACCAGCTTTCCGATACCCTCTGTAAAGAATAATGCCTCCCGCCTATTCAACCTTGTCCTGTGAAAACTCTTGTTGCAAGCTGGTGCATCGGTACGACAAATGCCTCAATTTGCATGGTGATTATGTGGAAAAATATTGTAAAGATGTACTTTTTTTTGACATTAAAATAATTTCTTAGTTAATTTCACTTTTTTTATTACAGCCGATCGGAGGTCGAAAAAATAATAATCCTCGTATGTATAAAGAAGTCAATATAAAGGATGTCCAGAAACAACTTCATAAGCACACCACGCGAATCCTAGGATAAAATGGAGACGAAAATGCTATTGGCAAAATGTCTTACGACGACATTATACGGGCATAATGTGTCAAACACTGCACGGAGAATGTCCCCTCTTGCGCTTCACGTCCAGACGAGTGACTGAGAGATTTTGGTCAGCGCTTAGCATCAAGGTCTTCAGCGCCGGCGAATGGTGACATAAGGTGAGTATGAAGCGGCGCCGGAATGAAAGGGCGGGGGAAAAGGGAGATCCCCGATAAAACCCACCGACCAACGGCATCGTCCGGCACGATTCTCACATGTAAAAATCCGGGGACCGACCCCGCCGGGAATCGAACCCGGATCGCCTTGGAGGGAGGCGAGAGGTCTGACCACTCTGCCACCACGGACCCTCCACGTCCAGGTATTATTTTATGAATGTTACGTCAAGTAAACGTAGAATCATGTTTGGACTGCTCGATATTTTGACCTGCACCCATAATATGCACGTCAGAACAGTAGTAACAAAGTAATATATGAAGAGCGCAAGAAGGGACTAAGTACAGTGCTATGATGCCACATTGTGCATATAAAATGTCATCATACAACATATAGCCATTGACATTTTCGTCTCCAATTTAGCCCAGGATTCGCGTGGTCTGCTTACAATGGACGACTTGAAGTACACGCCCCTTGACGTCACCGCAGGGGAAAAGTACTGTGGGAAACAAAGCTTGTTAACAAACATGCTGATTTGTTAGTTGGTAATTGCAGAAAGCAAAAATGTTGCGCATTCATAGATTTGCACGCAAGGGTAATAAATATTAGTTTAAATTTCATGGTTAAGACATGCAAATACATAAGATTAATGTTTACCTGAAAAAAAAAAACGGCAAATTCCAAACAAATAATCAATTTTCTTGACGTACATCTCATCCGGGACATGTGAAGCCAAACAGCTAAATGAAGGTTATGTTCGGCTGCGGAATCCATGGAGATAGGAATTCTATCCCACACCTGACTGAAGCTCCGCCTCTTTTCAAGTCGTCCATTAGAGGTACGTCAATTTCGCAGATACATTCCAGGTCAGGTTGAACGCCAACTATGTATACTTCGTTGTCATATCTGTGACTTACTGGTGGCTGTTATGAAACGCGTTTGACTATTGCAAGCCAGAAGTAAACAAGGAAATAATGCGTATGGATATAGCTTGTTACCAGCTTGTAATGTTATTAGCCAATAGATCATCGATTGTGGCCAGTGGGTGTATAGGACTGACAAGTCTAGGCTGCTGCCAGATGAATCCGCGAAATTGACGTACCTCTACTTATAATGCAGAGGTTTCTGAACACTCGTGGATGTTTTATGTAATACGTGAGGAAGTCACCGCGGCACAATCGTGTAAATATGTCGCTCCGGCATGTACACGTCTGCTAAGCGTATGTATTAAGGAAGTACTTGACCGAAAGTTTTTGCTGTTGTAAAAATTGGTATATTTGTAAGTGATATGGTTTGTTTTGAAGACGTACTGTGATTTTTTTATTGTGACGAAATTTATTTAACTATTATAATTTTTTTTATTATGACAGGTCAAAGTCTGAATTTGAAAAGACTTTTATACTTTAAAGGAAAACAAACTGAATTACCGGACTGGAAAATATCACAATGAAGAAATTGTAAGCTACAAGGTCTTATTTTAAAAAAAACATATATTTTGTATAAACATTTTTTTTTGGATTATTTAAACTTTATATTCGATGAAATCTCACAACTTTTGAAGAGTTTTCCGGACAAACTCTGCGAGGCTATTCGTTAATGATAAAGAACTTGCGACGCTGTAATTTAGAAATTTACATTCCGGTGCAAGAAATTATACTAAAAGACTACTAAACTGTAACAAAATACTTACTATTGTAGTAACTGTTATCTAGGAGTGCATTCATTTTTGGTTTTCTATATTGCGATCCAAAACATGTATATTTCAATAGTTTATTTTGTGTCGCCTTTAATGGGTGTATGCCTCAGCAAAATTTCAGTACTTTATGATAGTACCGAATATTAACTAAGTAGTAAACTGGTCCTATGGTGGCTTTTAACGAAATGTAAATAAACATTTCATGTATTTTTGTATGATAACATGTCCCAAATCAAAAGTATACAACTGTTGTAACTTAAGCTAAATTAAAGTTAACTATTTTAGAGTAGTAAGCAATTTCACGTCGAAAATTAGTTCAAAATTTTAAGAGTACTTATTTAAGACTCCTAAAATATACATTAAAAAAAATTAAAATATGATGTCGTTTTTACAAATTATGAAAGTCATTTGAGATTAAAATAATTTGATTTGTGATTAGGATATCGTATGGTTTGAGTAAGTTACGTAAATGAGTATAGGTGATTCGGAATAAAGTGCGAGCTAATAACGACCTGTTAAATTAATATTTACATCAATTTTTTATTTATTCTGCACGTAAATATAAAACATAAACATTGTCGCGTAATTTTGTTTGCATGGTCTACAAAATATTTGTGTGTCTACGTTTCCACTGCTTCGAAAATTACCTACTCCCTGAAACACAAGTAATTAATAACAACTGTCGTTAATGGTAGGTTATTTCAAATACCTGCAAAGTAACTTCTAGGTCTCTGAGTGTCGGCTCTTAAACGTATGCTTTGCACTCCATTAACCTCCCGAATAATTTGCACACAGTTCGTAGATAAAATTATCAAAAATTTTGCACGCAATGTGCCTATAATATAGATTATATTGACTTCATGTAGCTGCAATATTGAAGGCGTGACAAACGATGACAAACGATGACAAACGTCTTAAAACGTTTGTGAACAATATCCAGACAAATGTCTTACACGTGGAGTAGGCAAACGCTTACGTATTCTTTATTCTCATATGATCTTGAATATAATATAAGACTAATAGACACTTCAGAAACTATAAATATATATTATAAACTTATTTTAAATTCATTAATTTAAACGTTACACGTTTTGGTCTATCCAGAAATAGTGATAAAGTGCTCAGATAATTTTGTTATAGGCTAGACAGTATGCTCACAAAATATTCGATTACAGTTACGAAACACGTCAATAAATGTGCTGAGTTTATTCCACATCACATTCGATTCACTCGAAAAACAAAACTATTATTGCCACTAATAAACCCACAGACACACAAACATTAACTTAATTCTCATGTATGCTCAATGAACAGTACTTGTAATATATGTAAAGTTGGCACAACTGATAGGTTGGCAATGGTAGCCGCACTGTCTTTTCCAGCGTGTCAGCATTGTCGATGATAGTCCATTATGTCCATGTGCGAGCACATTAAAAACATATCTTTCGAGAACTGATTTCATTTGACGATACTCCATCCCAAGATATAACAGTAGTAACGTCGTTCGGCAGACGAAAACGTATTTTTATTATCTGATGAGCCTCCATATTACGTCACGTCCGTGTGTGTCTCCAGTGTTACGGGTATTCCGGCATGCATTAGTCGCAAAATTGAAGGAAGGGGAGGGGTTGAGTGTGTCCCAAGGCAGAACCACATACACGGCTCATCTAAGGGAGAGGTGGCGTGCAACGAAAGGAAAAGACTGACAAGCCTGTGTACAGAGGTAGCGCCCAACGCCCCTTGTTCGTTGTCAGGAAAAGTTTGCACCTTCTACTGAGACCTTGCCGCTGGTCAAGGCCGTAGGCGTGATTAACAAGCCAGCATTTATCAGTCTCCGTCTTCATTCTCTTGTTTGGCATGTACTTCCGTCCCAGCTCACAGATGTGGTCGCTCTCTCTTTTTCTTCCAAACTCGCCGAGGGGCACCGTCCCGCGGGGCTACTCCAGGTCTCAACTGAGTGGCTTCTGCTACCTCGGCCTTTGAAACCCACAGCTTTAAGGCCCACTCCTTCAACTTTAGTACGCATGGTTGCTAGGCTGCTCTTGCCGCTAACTGCTTCCAGGAGTGCGGGGAACTCCACATGTCGCCAACTCCGTAGCGTCTGGCAGCGACAGTGTAAACGAACTGGCCAGCAGGTATTCAATTATTCCCAGTAACACCACAGAGTGCTGCTCTCAACATCCGCCGCCCGTGGGACACGCTCCGTAGCAGATGTTCGCCGCTGCCCCGGGCCCGTGAAAACATTGCCTCTCACGAGCTACTCTCCTTCGTTGCTTTAAAGGTTGTTCAAGTGGTGAAAAATTACAATTTTATATTTGTATGAAATAGTGTTAGTTTTGTACACACTACATGAGAGAACATATACTTCTAACGGAAAAAAAGTAAGCTCAGCCAGTTTTCCCGTAACGGCACTTCAAAGTCAAAATTTGCATATTTTTACTTCATACAAAACTTGAAAACCAGTTAACATAATTAAATGGAAAAACTCACATCAAAACCACGTGTCACTGTCTATGGCTTGTAGCATATTAGACCCATTACAAAACATTTTTATGTTAAATAAAAAATTTTGAATTTTGAATTTCTTTGTTACTTCTAGAAATTTATTTTAAACACAAAAATATTTTATAATGGGTTTTTATATGCTTCAAGCCGTAGACAGTTACGTGTAGTTTTGATGTAATTTTTTCCATTTCAATATATTTACTGGTTTTCAAGTTTTGTTTGAAGTAAAAATATGCAAATTTTGACTTTGAAGTGCCATTACGAGAAAACTGGATGAGCTAATTTTTTTTTCGTTAGAGGTAAATGTACTCTTAAGTAATGTCTACAAAACTAACACTATTTCATACAAATATAAAATTATGATTTTTCAACACTTGAAGGCCCTTAAGGGAGTTCAAGTGCGATAAAACCATAATTTTATATTTACATGAAACATTGTTAGTTTTGTAGATGATACTTGCTATTAAATTGTACTCTTAACAAAACAATTTTAGCTCTCATAGTTTTCTCATAACGGGGTGTCAAATATGCTTATTACGGTGCCATGCAAATAGTGAAAACCAACTGACATACTTAAACAAAAAATTCACTGTGGACTTACATCCCATGAGTTACGCAATAAAACATTAAAAAACCTACAACGTAATATTTTGCATTAAAAAAATCGCAAAAATACAGAAAAAAAGTTGCGGATTCAGCAATTTTTTTAAAATTAAAAAACAGTTCGCAGGATTTTCTCAAATGTTTTATTATGTAGTCCATAGTACGTTATTTCACTGTGAATTATTTCACGTACGTAAGTCAATTGATTTTCACTTGCACGGCAGCAGAACATGCAAGTTTTGACTTTGGCGCACCGTTATGAAAAAGCTTCGCAAGCTAAAATCGTTTCGTAAGAAGAAACTACACTCACAATTTTCGTCTACAAAACTAATACTATTTCACATAAATATAAAATTATGACTTTATCGCACTTGAACACCTTTAAAGGCTCTTAATCTTCTGATTTTGCGATAGTAATATTTTTAAACTTCAACGAGAGCAAATATCAGAAATGTGTCCGGCGGTTTTGTTTATTGTTTTTGCAATGATAGCGAATTTTTCAAAGCAGGAAGTTATACAGTTTCGACTAAAATGTCAAGAGATCAGAATTTCGTTAATTACATAATTAGTTCAAACCTGCCTTGAAAAATCAGCTCACATGGAGAAGACGATTTTAAACAAAAACTGCCAGACATATTTTTCATATTTGCTCTCGTTTAGGCGTAAAAACTTAATATCACTAAAAAAGTAGAAAATAGAGGGCATACCTTAAGAGTGTTCACGCGGCGAAAATGCATAATTTTATATTTGCGCGCCATAATGTTTGTTTTATAGATGTTGATTACGACTGCATTTTCCATTTGTTGAAAATTTTTTAACTCTCATAGTCACCCCTTAGCGGCATGTTAAAGTCAAAATTCGCAAGTTCTGGAAACGTAGGAAAAAAAAAAGACTTACTCGAATCAGATAATTTACACTTAATTTACTACTATAGTGCATATGCCAAAACGTTTAAAAACACACGATGTAATTCCTTTGTAATAAAAAAGTGAATTAACTTCATGTACAGTAATTGAAAAAAAAATGAAGACAAAAGGACTTCGTGGTGTGTTTTTAAGTGCAAATAATTTTATTTGAGTAACTCACTTGGTTTTTGTTATACTTATGTTTCCGCAACTTGTAAATTCTGACTTTGACGTACCACCATGGGAAACCTATGAGAGTTAAAAAATGTACGAATGGAAAATGTAGTCATAAGTAATGTCCGTAAACCAACGTCGTGTTAAGCAAAAATTGGTTTTTTAAATTTTGGCAATTTGAACACCCTTAAGGGCGCCGTCTACTAGAATCGTGAATAGGCACGCAGACCTTTAACAATCATGGTTTCATTCGAAAACCATTCAACATGTTGTCACGCGGTTAGGCTACTAAAAGTATTTAAGGATCTTAGTACAGGTATATAATATTGCCATTAACTGTTATCGTTCCTAACAAGTATTTTTTTGAGTGTGAAAGTGACCGAATCGGGACTTTTGACGCTGATTTTTATGTAATATTTTAGACCTGTAGAGCGACTCTTTCTCTATCGCCGCGTAAGATAAAATGTTAGTGTTGTCGCTGAAAGTCCCATAGTAAAAACGGTTCAGCGGGAAGCTTGCACGCTAGTTCAGCGCTTGGCTCGTTGAGGCGACGCGGCATATGATGCGCGCTTCAAGGTCAACCATACTGCTCCGTCGCTTTTGAGCCTCTCACGCGCGGGTAGACGACGCCCTTAAGGGTTCCTACGTACGCTTCAAAAGCGTTACAGCGAGGTAGAACTCTTTTTTGACAAATCTATTTAACGCGTACTATATTTGTATACTGACAAAGAGAACACACAATTTGAACAATTTCACAATAGTTTCGAAAATTCGGCTCGCTCAATACAAACAAAAATTACTTTCCTAGACTGTGGTGTCTCGAAAAATAACAACCAGATAAGAAAAAAACTAAAGAATCGAGCGTTAGACTTAACTATGCTAACCACAAACAAAGTAATTTGGTCACAATTCAAAGTCCTACATTGGGAAGGGGAGGGAGCCACTAATATCAGAGGAGAGAGAGAGATAACGCATGGATACTAAATAAAAAGTAATAATGAATAAGGCTGACGTACCATTGAGTAAAACATTAAAAGGTTACGTATTTATGTATTCCCCAAATATCTGCTCCACTTCAGTTCTACTATGTTACAACACAACTGATAATGAAACTTTCACTTAAAATGTGGGATCAACGCAATCACAGCAAACGTTGCGCGCGCGCACACACACTCAACAACACAACAACACACACACCAACACACACACCAACACACACACACGCAACACTTCTGTACCATGAGCAGGCGGCAGTGTGTGGCTGTGCGGACTATACACTGCTACTTCCTACCAACACTATAGTTCCTCTACCTGCCACCGGCAATAACTCATCAGTTGAGACATGCAAAATTCGAGTTATTTTCTGACAGCTGACTAGACTCCAAGTGACTGTAGGCTCTTTCAAAATCTACCGCTGGCCGATATTGTCGTGACTTGCCGCGGAGAATGCTTACACGGTAGAGAGGCCAATATAATACACGTAAATGACAGCACACAAAAGTTCGTGGCCAATTGAATTGCACATTAAACTCTTTTATGTATAGGAAAGTGAAGTTTAGTCTTCTACCAAATTATAACGTGAATTTTGCATGTCTTTATGTCATCAGACGGGTAGTACATTACATTTTTGTTGACAACTGCTAACGCAGGTTTTCGTTTGTTATGTTGTGAGGTTTTCCTGCAACTCAACAACATTTTGCTCGAAATGGTGCATATCCGCAAAACGGTTCAGTTTATTAAAACGTGAATTATAATTGAGTGATTTTAGCTAGCAGTTAACACTTGGCGAGGATGAAATAACACGGAATGCAAGCGTGGGAGAAACTTGAGTACCCGGAGAAAATCCGCTACCTACTGCCACGTCCGCCACATTTCCCTCACGCAAAATTATTCAGTTAGCGTACGTACGTGTAAATAGACATAAATACATAAAGTACATAACATTATAAAACGAGTACCAAATAATTGTCACAAATAGTAGAGACATGAAAAAAATCGTAAGTCAATGACAACATGGTCAACCCATTTTAGTGCCGAATCGGATGTCTACTGGAAGTCAGTCCAGTTGCTCTTATATGACAGTAAAGGCCATTCGCTGATAAGATGCTGGTTGAGCTGTCTAGACGCGCCAGTTACAGTCCGGATATGTTTTCTCTCCCTATTTAAATCGCGTGGAAACCAGGTATGACCACACTGAGAGTCAAACCCATAGAGGTTGTTAGGGGCGAGTGGTGTGACAGCTACGCCACTACAGCGTCGTAGTGATATTTCATCCAGTGCAAAAGCTGCAGAACAGTCGCACAATACGCTGCATGTTCTCCTCGCAGTGGGCAGTTCTACTGCTGCCTCGACGTGAGAGAGTGGTGTGTTCTTCTCTTGCTCTCTCAACTGGCAAATAGCTGTCGTAAACACACTGTTGTTCAACCCGCAGGCTAGATACCTTTTATCCTCGGAGAAGGTTCTGAAGGAGGGATTGTCTGCGGGCCTTGCCTGAGCGGAACAACATTAGCTTTGATCTTTGCGACAGTCTTGCTCGGACAGGAGAAGGAAATATCAATTTCCGAGAATCTCAATTGCCGTTAGAGACACATGCACGTGAGGGTTTGAGGAACATCTGAGAACGCCGAAACGTTTTCCGAAAGAAAGACATGCAGCAAGCAATAAATTGTTCATGATAAATTGACCGTTTTATAAATCAACCTTCAAAATAATCACTGCCCAATACTAGATATAATTCAGTCATTGAACATTAACTATGGTTGCCATACTCGTAGTACGGTTGTAAGCGAATTACTAACTCTAGTGTATAACAACAAACAGTCTTACACTCTAATTCTGAATTAGTGAATATTCACTGATTCACGCTGATGGATGGAGCTGTTTCAACCATTTGAAACAATGAAAATAGTCACTGTTTAATTAATGAGTATTCACTGATTTCCAAATGTTTTCAAAAAACACTTTTCACTTTTTGAATCAATGAAAAATTACTGGAAAATCTATGGACATTCGTTAATTAACTATATATATATATATATATATATATATATATATATATATATATATATATATATATATATATATATATATATATTCAATGTTGTAACTGCTCCATCCATCGGCGTGAATCGTGAAAATTCATTAATTCAGGTTTGGAGTGTAAATTTCCGTGAAATGAACCAAGTTCTTTAGATAACATATATCTTGCAAACACTGTAAAGTAAACTGACTAAGTTTCAACTTACTTCACTAAAGAGTTACATATAGTAAGGTAGCGAAACGGTAACACGTTAGACTGTCACTCGGGAGGACCCGAGTTCGATCCCCGGCTCCGGCCATCCTGATTTAGGTTTACATGGTTTTCCGGAATCGCTTTAGGCGAATGCTGGAATGGTTCCTTATGGGTGTTCACGTGAAAAACAAAAGCATAATTTTATATTTGCACGCCGTAGTGTTAGTTTTACATACGTTATTTTTTACTACATTTTACACTTGCGAAACTTTTTTAGCTCACATAGTATTTCCATATCGGCCGGTCAAAGTAAAAATTTGCAAGTAACGGGAACATGCTAATGACTAAAACCAACTGACTTACGTGAAATAAATAATGTACACTGAAATTAAATAGTATGGACTACGTGCTAAAGATTTGAAATCACACAGTGCAGTTCCTTTGTATTAAAAAAAAAGTAAAAGTAACGATAATTTTCTTCATGTACAGTCATTTAAAAAAAAGTACAAAGTGACTTGGTTGTATGGTTTTAAATCTTTCAGCATATGGCCAATGCTATCTAATTACAGTGTAGATTATGTCATACGAATAAGTCAGTTGGTTTACGATATTAGAACGTTCCCGTAACTGGCAGATTTAGACTTTGACATGCTGATGTGGGAAGACTATGGAAAAGTTTCACAAGTGGAAATTGTAGTCTCACAAGTAACTTCTATAAAACTAACACTACGTGGTACAAATATACAATTATGCACTTCTGCCACATGAACGTTCTTAAAGGCCATGGCCGACTCCTCTCCCAGCTGCTGTCATTGTATAAAGTTGTCTGTCACTATCTCTACTGACCTCACTGTCGACGAGACGTGAAGCCGCCGTACCACTACCATCACGAATAAGTTATATAATATTTACAAGAAAGTGAAGGCATAGTTAATAATTCTTTCAGTTCGCCTTCCGGCTGCTTTATGCATCAGTTTGAAATTTCACAGAGAAAAACTATTTATGTCACAGCTTACGAAGAAAAACGGATTGTTTACGGATATGTTTGACAAGGGTCAACTTTCACCGCAAGTAGCGCTGGTACCACCTATTTCACGATTGCGCGTATGAAGAGAACTTAGGATGTAAAACCGAACTTTCGATGGCATTTTCCACCCTACGAAGTCATGTCCGGACATGGGTTGGCAAGCGGCTTTTATCTAACGATTTGCGGGGTACAACTGTGCCGAGTTCAGACACACCTGTATGCGAGTCCACTGCCTACACATGTATGTGCACATTGTGAAACTTCTCAGACACACTGAATCAGAACTGGTATAAACTAAGGTTTAGTTGCTTGTACTTATTTTAAAACGAGTATCGGGTGTGTGGTAGGACGATGGAAAATAAAACTAGGCTCACGAAATTCAAAACTGTAGTACAGGTACATTCATTTAGAGTCGAGGAGAAGGCATAATCAAATATATTTGCCATTCTCGGACATACCAACCAAAGCTAACGTGCAGGACTGTCTGCAAATGAGTAACGTAGGCGTGTGTACGTTGAAAAGTAAAAAAAAAAAGCAACTTTTACAATTTAGCAAGCATTTTATTTATGAATATCATTACCTCTAACATACTTCCATATTCAAATCCGAGTTAACGGCATTGCTATCACTAAGATATAAATAAATTCTTCATGAACGAAAACAGTGAAACGTTATTACAGCTAATTTGCAAACTGATTTATGGCGTATAAATTACGACGTCTGTGATACGAAACTCTAGTTACGGTAACTTTAGCGTACTGTATTAGTGAAATCTCGCATGAAATAACAGGCTTTCCATCATAGCAAACATAGGCCTGTCACAGCCGAAGATTGTACTGTAGTGCCAAGAATCCCAAGAGGAGATGGAGATAAGAACTCAACTAAGTGATTATACAGAAACATTTCTTCGCCGTGTACCCCGCCGCTACCCCTCTTGACTGCAGAAATAATGACACCTAGTCAAGTCCGCGCTCGTTTCTCCGAATAAAAAAACACTCCGCCAAATAACGGTCATATGTCCTAGTTTACCGTAGGCCCCAGCTGAACTAAGCTCCCTTAAGTGGCAATAAACGCCCCGTTTGCTCAAGGACGGTGAGGAACGACTAGAGTGGCAAATCTCACTTTACGAATAAAAAAGAAACTGGGGTAGGTGGTACTGGGACCGTCGACTATCGCAAGGCAGTTTAATAAAAAATAATGTCCGCTCCGGGCCCGCCCACGCAGGCTGGCCGGAGTTCGTCACGGGAGAAAAGAACTTTAATTCAGCCCCGCTCCCAAAGCCGCACTTGATCGGGAAAATTTAATTTAGCCCGCCCGGTCCGTTCGGGCCGATAAAAGGAAATTGTCTGCTTGCTACATATCGGCGCCCGGGGATTATTCCGGAGGCGCTCGTGCACAAGGGTCGCCGTCGACAATTACCCCGTCCCTGGGGGTGCCATCAGTCACGCACGTCCTACGTAGCTCAGGGCCATAGGGAGAACAACTACCGCAGGATCTTGAAACATCTCTGATTGCGTGGCCACTCCCTCGCAATCCTTCTGTCAACCGGACAAGAAAAGCAAAGACAACCTGATATATTGGCAGTTCTTGATACAGTGAAAACACATTTGTAATCCTGGTTTCTTTTTTACCCTTTCAGCAAATTCGTATTTTTTTTAGCATCCCAAAGTAATAGTGTGCCCCAAGATGACCGGCTAGAAATAGATGCGGATTCCTCCCAATGTAGATCCCAGTTTTATTTTTATCTCCCTCCTCGTTCATTGCAGATGGTAATTAGCATACGCGTCTCATGCCTTATCCGAGATATTTACCCAGATTCCCTGGCACAGTTATACGAATTAAAATTTCGTTTTACGGGTAGAGGTTGGAAAATGGACACACACTTCTGGATGTGATTACTGACGGTAAAACGAACAGGAAATGTAATGAATAGTAGCTATTGAAACCAATAAAATGTGACTTAGTACAGAGCTAAATTTAATAATCAATGTTAAGAGACATAAATAAACATGCGCTGTGCTATCACAAGTCATTCTCACAAAATCATAACACCTTTCCCGTGTTGTACCACACCTTTTGTGGCACCATTGTTTTTATGCTTTCCAAACGATTTACTATTGCCCTGTATACAGTGTTTGTAAGTTTCCAAGTGTTCGTATGAACACATACTTTGTTCGTTTATGTGTCGAGAATTTTTTTTGAAGTTTTTTTATCCATTCTTGACCGCAAGATTTCGTGGTTGGAGTAATTTTCATTTCAACTTCGGCTCTTGGAACGAGGCGACGTATGATTTTTGGTTTCCTCTGACGTTTCGGAAGTTCTTGTAGCTGCTGAAATCAGGACTGCAATTCATATTTGTCTTCTTTGTTAGCTCTCACTCTGTACAAGCCAGCGCAGAAGACGATAGATGTGAAATATAATGGACATACCACTGTAGCTCTATTTTGTTACGAAAACCGAGAGTAAGACGAGAAAACAGCTATGGAAAAATGAGCCGAGTTTTGATGAGCTTAAAGGAAATACGCAATTTACTCTAGAAAATCATGCAGTTTCTTACGTCAGATAACAAATAAATAGTAAAAGAAATTTATATATTCACTGAAAAAATTGTTTTGTACTTCAACAAAAAATTTTTTTGGATCCCAGTTTCCAAAGAAATCCCTTGTAAAACTAAAATGGCTGCATTTGTAAAATAATAGAAAGTATATGTTTGTAAGATTACAGGGGTTAGTCTTGCAGTTGTACTTTAAATAATGGAAAACATTTACTTATAAGTACCCGCTTTTCTTTAATGACACTAAATATATTGAATAACTTTTGAAAAAATTAATTTTACATGAAATTACATGCAAATAAAAAAGATCCCTGAAAGCATTCAGATACAAACCTGCCTCCTGCGCTTAGACGCAAAGCCACTTCGTCCTCCCAGGTGTGACGGGCCTTTTTTCCGTTTTTGTGTACATTCAGTGTACAATTCAGTGAAAACTCTTGTTTTTATTATTAAAGCATTCGGTCGATATACAAGTTCACTTTATTCCATAATAATGCTTTCTAGAGGAAGTCATTTTTATACCTATGTAATTTCCGGCGAACCTTTGATTTTGGTAGACTAAAAATTTTTCTTAAGTATTTTTTTTGCAAAAAAAAATAACTGTACACTTATAAACAAATGCTTTTACAAGGAAAATTTTGTGTGTTTACAAAATATGAAAACTGCAAAGAAATGCCTTGTGATTTTTACAAAACAAAATTTACAGCACAGGGAGTGTTAATATATGCAAGGACTGCCTTTGCACTATTACAAACTTTACCTTTGTAACTTACAAGCGAATAATTATATTTGTACTTTTACAAGGCTTTGTATGAGTAAAATGAAAATCTTTGTAAATGTAACAAATTTTTAGTGTGTGAATTGCTACAGCTAACTTAGATTATTTTTGGAAATTTTTTTTGGGCGACATGATGGGGCAGTGGCTTATGCCCAGGAGAATTAATATCGTATCGTAAGGGAAGGACCGAGCGATGTGGCGCAACGGTAATACTTAGGACTCGCATTCGGAAGGATCCGGGTTCGATCCCAGCTCCGGCCATACTGATTTCGGGTTTCCATGATTTCCTGAACTCGCTCTAGGCGAATGCTGGGATGGTTCCTTAACAAAGGCCATGGCCGACTCCTCTCCCAGCTCCTGTCATTGTACCAAGTTGTGTGTCACAGTCTCTAATGACTTCACTGTCGACGAGAAATAAAGCCCACCGTATCACATGGGAAGGGTACCAGAGAGCAGAGGACTACATCCTCGATTTGACAGACTTCTGAGCCGATTATTCGTAGTGGCGTGCCGAACTCTCAGGATAACACGAAAGGAGGCTCTCCCACAATGAAGAAGTGAAGCGATTCGAAGGGCGGGGGAAGCGGTACTGCCGTGAGAAAATCCGCCAGCCAATGGCAAAGTCCGCCACATTTCCCAATTGCGAATAATTGGGACAGTTCTACTGGGAATCAAACCAGAATCGTCTTGTGCGCACAGGACATTTCGCTTCAAAGTGCGTCTCCATTGAAAGACTAAGTACGGGTCGTTGTAGTTGCTAGACCACTCGCATCCAACTACGCTTATTATGGTTGGAAACACGACGAACCTTACCCTTCGTTGGTGAGTTTTCTCGATGTGCTCCCGCCCCCTCCCTTTCGCAACCCTTGGCTACCTTCATTGTTGGGCGCGTAACTCCCTCCCTACACCCGGAGCCGCGGTTGGCGAAGTAACTACAGCACTCGCCTCCCACCAAGGCGGGGTTCGATTCCCGGCGGGGTCTGTCCCCGGATTTTGCAAATGAAAATCGTGCCGGACGATGCCACTAGTCAGTAGGTTTTTTTTTTTTTTTTTTTTTAATTTTTCCGACGCTGCTCCTTACTCACATAATGTCACCCCTCACCCCCGGTAAAGAACTCGATCTTAAGTGCAGACCAACGTATCTTAAATTCTCATTCAAATGTGAACATAGTCATAGTCATTGTTCATGTAAAACATCTTCAGACTCTGGACACTATAATGTACCCGGAAATTTGGCTACACTTGAGACCTTTTACATTTGCTGACAAGTTACAAATTATACATTTAGCATTTATATATCACCTACAAATTACTCAGAAAGAGTGCCAATTTGAATTTGGTTATTACTATTTTTTTGTGAATGTACAGTAAGCGGTACAAATTGAATCAAAATTAAAATTTTTTAGTTTGTAGAAAGTCGCACACTCGCATGTCTAGGAAAAATTAACAAGTTATTTTTCAATTGGCAAAAATATTCCACGGCTAAATTTATTACCTTTGTTACATTACCATAAGAAATACCATATATATTAACACTGTTCACCTCAACGTACAGTCGGAGTTGCCTACTTTTTGTGAAAGACTTCAAAACAGTTTCTGTCACGTGCAAGGCACAGATGAACCTTATATTTTGTGCACAAAATGTGATATCTGAAGTTGTTGTTGCACTTCAAGTTTTTACATCGTGTTGGATCCTTCTTGTTGTCGTGCACTGGTACATGCATATTTGGAAGCCTTACTTGCTTGATTGGCGGAGCACACATGGACAACTTTCTTCCTCTTTTTCTGGTTACAGTTTTTCTAACCTTCAGTAATGTATCAGCAGCTTGAAGTCGGAATGCCAGATGATCCAAAATGTTGTCCTTGTAGTCACGCAGATATTTCAACTAGGAGTTGACAAACGCCATGTCGACTACATGGAAAATCGTACTGAGTTTCCATTTGTTTGTTCTGAGGTAGATCATGAAAGTAACTATGGATCTGTCTTACAGATCAACACCACCCATTAAAGAGTTATAAACTTTGATAAATTCGGGCCTTTGAACATGGATGTAGTTTTTTGATGTCTTATATCTACTTACACAATTCTTGAACCCTATCCCGAGGTAATTCGAAGCCAATGTCACTGTCCTATCGTCTATCCGCTTGCACAGAACAACATCGTTGTCCTCGCTCACTAATTACTCACAATATCCTCGTCTATGTTGTTTTTTCATTACTTTGTCAGAGGAGAAAGGTGGCTTCACGAACAGATTCTCTCGAACTGTCCCTCCCGCAAAAATCATTTTTGCTTTCAACACATGAACCATGTTGTAAGACGTTAAATTATCGAATCATAGTGTGTGTCCGGGTTTGTCCAGCCTTTCACACAACTTCAGGACAACAGCGATCCTAAGCCAAGATGTTTCACAACAGAATGATCTAACTCACTTGTGTTACCCTGGTACAGCATAAAATCATATGCTAGCCCATATTAGCCTTACAACAAGAAATTCTTTATTTCTCACGGATTTGGTTTCCCTTTGATGAACTGCTTGGCAGAAATATTTCCCGTAAAGAGAATAATTTGCTCATCAACTGCTATGTCTTGCTTAGTATCCATTCCCACCAGCGGCTTCGAATGACATCGTAAATAGGCCTAACCTTGCAAAAAACATCACAACACCCGTATAGTTTTTCTAGGTTGTTGACAAAATGAAGGTTGTTTCTGATTTGGAAAAAACCTGTCTCTTGTCATGATTTCCTGGAAAAAAGTCCTACTCCCATCTCAGTTTACCAGTACATTTTTATTCATAGAAAGTTCAGGCATCATGTCGCAATATGTAAACCAAAACAAATTTCGATTTCTGGAGAAGTGACTGGCTTGAATTTATTACGACCTTGCTGGAGTGCATTTATGTTGATAAAGTTAGTTGTTTCCTCATAACATTTTCTTGGGATATATCTTTCAAAATATTGATATGTTGTCAATACTGGATGTTGTTCTGCCTGTTAGAATTGGGGTGGTTCTCTTGTGGTGAAAATTGACCTTTGACTTTGAATATTACGTTTTCTTGTAGTTATTTCGAGAAGTTCTCTGGCTCGTTGTCACCTGGAAGGATGTTTTCATCAACTTCTTCACTTGCGTCTATATTACTTTCTCCAACTCTATCTGCAGCTTCTACACACAACGACTGTTAGTTTTCATCACTACTTACAGTTTTCCAAGTCTGAAATATCACAACTTTCAATTAAAACTAGGATTTCTTCTGCTGTTAATTTTTCACAGGGCATTGTAAACTACTAAATTCCCCAAACGACATTCAAATAGCTCGAAGTATTCTCTCTCAGTTGCGGCTCGTGGGTTGTGGCCAGGTGGAGCTGCAGATATACAGTAGTCGGAACTGTACAGTCTTGATGAACGCACCGTAGACCAGCGACCATGAAATATTTGCCGGCTACTAGATCTGTTGTAACCACTCAGTAGTAAGGGGCACCTGCACATCAGCGTGTCAGTGGCTGTAAAGTCAACCAGCGCACAACCCTGTACAGCTCTTGGCAACTGCAGCCCTATCTGGCAACAACCCACGAGCCGCCACTGTTCTCTCTGCCTACAGATAGCAGATCTGTATAGTTATCCTCAGAATACCTATGTACATAATAGCGTCCTTTTGGTTTTGAGTATAAAGTGATAAAAATTTTTATTGTTTTGATATTTGAAATATTTCTGTACAGAATACTGTACATTCAGGTTTACTTGCATTTGAAATAAAAAATAATTCAGGTCTGAAGAATGACAAACAAAAATCGCTTGTCAAATAAATAAGTAAAATGTAGTACCAATTCTCCATACGCCACTCATTTTATTGCAAGACACCTCCAACAAGTTTAGTGTATTATGTGACGAACTGAAACTCTACACTCTCCATGCGTCCTAAAATAACTGTAATAACTGGGCTGTTCACGTGTCTGTCGTTGCTGCCGTATACTTGGCGTGTCCCGTCGTGCAGTGATCGAACAAGATCCGAGATAACATACCGCGGTTCATTCCACGTAGCAAGGATAAGTAAGGTTGACATGCACCGGTCTAAACTATCCTTGGCAGACTTCCAGTATGCGGCCGCATCGACCCGTCGCTGACACTGTCCCAGGGCAAGTTCCGTGCTGTCGCTCCTGGTACCCCGCCATTGTCCATCCTCCGTCTGGCGTGATTACTTCAGAAAACTTTATCACCGAGTTTATTTAGTCACGCCGTATTTTCATTAGATTATTTCAAGGCCTAACAAAAGATCTTGGCCACACATTCCCAGCAGGGACGTAATCTGAAAAGGAAGGGGGGTGCCCATGGGGTCCCAACCCCCCTCTCAAATTACCTAATGAAAACTTCTTAAATAACATTATTTTTCACTTTGAAAATCCAAATTTTTTCGGAGGAGGACCCCCAGACACTCCGCATTATTTGCAGGAATCATCGGTGTTACATAACATCCCAGGTTCGGGGATCCTGCTGCCCCTCATCACTCTGTACAAATCGTGGCTACGGCCCTGTTCCCAGCAAATGCGATTGTAATCGGGTCTCCCTAGATAGGCTGTGTTTGTGCGTGTGAGGCAGGAGCGGCAAGGCTGTCAATAGTCCGCGTATGTAGTGCATTATCATCGCCTCTCCGCGTAAGCCCCTCAGATGGCGTGCAGGGATTCAGTATTGTCCATTTTCCTATGAGACTTTTAAGCGGTGGCCACATTATTTTATTTCTGGGAAGCGTAGTTTGAAGTCTAACGCTTGTTTCTATAGTTGTGATTTTCGAATCCGATGGTTATTTTTCCACATACGGCAATCTGGAAAAGCCAATTTTGGCCTTTTCGAGGAGCCTGAAGATTATATTTCTAATAAACGTGCGGAATTTTTAGAAGTATAGCGACATAGATTAAAGTGTGTGTTCTTTTCGTAGATATACAGATATAATGTGCATTTAATAGTTTCGTCAAAAATAGAACAGTGATAACTTGCTGCAACGCATTTGAAGCGCAGGTAGGGATGCCCCTTAAGGGTGCCGCCTGCGTAGGGCACCAAGCAGCGCGGCGTGCAGATATTCGGCGGTTACAAGAACATTCAAGAACTGCTCAACACTCATGGGTGACATGCTAAGGAATAGCATTCAAAATACGTTACACGTGTTTATACATCGGTTTATACCCATTTCATGTTCACCGCTACTCATTAAATTTTATTTATAGCTGCAGAAAATGTATTTCTTTAGGATCTTCTGTGTTTTAAAATCATTGTAAAGTATAATTAAAAAGATATAGACGTATACAATGTATCTTGAACTCTATTAATACATCATTAAATCATAGCGTCGCCACTGAATGTCTCATTAAGAGTAGAGAGTACCGGTTTCAGATCTCCGCGTTTGACGCGCAGGAACAGCGGAGTGATAAGAGCCAGGGCACCACTCTCGACAATAGGCACATGGTCTCTATTCGCAGCGCTAAACTGGCGTGCAATGTTTCCATAGAATTCTTTTTCCTATGGGACTTTAAGCGGTGATCCTAACATTTTATTTTTGCATAGTATGAATTAAAGACCAATGCACGGACCTTATTTTGCAATTTACGGATTCAGGTCGTATTTTCAGAGTTACAGCAGTCTAAAAAACCGTTTTAGCTATTTCCAGAGGCCCTAAAATCATGTTACTAAAAAGCATACTAAATTTTCAAAAAGTGGCATACGTAGTTTCAAGTGGGTGTTCTTTTCATAGATAACAACATTAAGAATTATTTCGGCGGTTTCTCGTAAAGATGTATTCGCGTGACACGCCACAACACCGTCCAACGGCTAAGTACACAGTCCTCTTAAGGAGAGTTGTCTGCGAGAAGACACTGCTCGCTAGTTCAGTGACTTGTGACTAGAGACTAGGGAGGAGAGGCTTGATGTGCGTGTTGTGTCATCCTTATCGCTTCCGCACTTCTCGGCCTCGAACGTTCAAAATACGTTCATTCAGGCAGTCACCTTGACCCGAACCTGCTTTGATCCTTTCCCAACAAGTTAAACACATTTACAATTACATGTTTCAGTATTACTCCTTACATTATATTCACATCGGACAGTAATTCGTTATCGAAACAACTTTGAGTAAGCTACGCTGCCAGGTTTTGCCCTGCCAGGACGAAGGTGCATGAGTATGGCGTTCACTTTTCTAGGAGCCAAGAATTTTATTGTACGCACAACCAGGGGCGTAGCCAGGATTTTTGTTCGGGGAAGGGGGGGGGGACACCTACTTTAGAATTTTTACAACATAACAAGGGGACCCCGAAGACATGTCATGAATCGGGGAGTCCGAGGGCCTTCTCTAGGAAAAAAATAGGTTTCAATGTGCAAAATGATGCAATTTAAGCAGTAGTTGTACTTTAACTGTTAATATAACACTGCTAATTATCTTTATCTTCAAGCAATTAATTTTCATTCGGAAGGGTGACATATCCCAATAAATCCCCTCTGGCTACGCCCCTGCACACCACACGAAAGTGAAACACAATCTGTACACATGCATACATATGGAAGACTGTCAACTAAAATGCGTCTGCTAAAAACAAGGACGGTCAACTGAAAGAAGTGACACAAACATACACAGACACAAAGGCTCGGTTTCAGTCGCCATATTGAATTTTATTATTCTTCGCTTTTTTGGAATTCTGAGAAGAAAAATGTTAAATCAGGGACTATACCGCATATTTTATTTACCTTGAGCTACAATACAAACATGGCAATAGAGCTAGTAATGTATAGTTAGGTCGCAATTTATCGGGCAAATTATGAATACAAAAAAAATTGCCACACAGATTGCGGCGTAATTATATTTTAACAGCTAAATCGCAAGGTCTGTACTGTAGCGAAATGTTAATAGAATTTGAGGTACAATCTCATATTTAACATTTTTCTTTTTATAATTATAAAAAAAAGCGAAAATTCAATATGGCGACTGAAACCGAGCCTTAACGCACACACAAGATATGATGATAATGGTGAGTTGTTTTCCATTAGTGTATTTTAAAATTGCTCACCTCGCTAAAATCGATAGTTGTCAAGAATCAATTTTGCGTTGCAACTAGAACTCCATACAATAATAAACCTAGGGCTAGTATGAGGCTTGTATTATGTATAGATGGGATTCAATTTTACTTCCTGCAGAATACCACAAATGTTAATTTTTTGGCCTATGCTAAGGAATGAAAATAAATGGATAAGATACAGTATAAAAATTATTAGTTGGAGGCAAAATTCACTTATTTTTAATATTTGACACTGTCTGCGCAATCAACACGCGCATAAGCTCGGAACATGCACCAATCGCATTAATTTGCGTTGCTCCAGGTTGTAGGCTTACTTAGAGAAGTTACCGTACAAAACACTTTTACCTTCTTCCCTAACTTGTCAGAGATATACGATGTACTGACAACATACATTTAATAACATAAAATATTACTAAGCAAGAGTCTGATTTAGGAAAAGTCGTTTTAAACCACTCTCGTATTAAACTTCAGGCAGAAACTGAAGAACAGTGTCATTAAACTAGGTCCGACTCACGTTTCTTAATTCCACCATGGAGACAGAGGTTCTGTATGAAAGGGGAACAATCTTTAGAAGTTTTGTTTTGCATTGTGCGAACGCTGATTTCATTGTCTGAACGAGATGTCTCTGCGTTAGGTATAAATGTGGCGCGGATTGTAAGAATTTATTTTATTTACCCGTCCAACAATTGTGCTCTTGTTATGGTCCAGAACATCTACTTTCTGGCGGGGATGTCCGGTGAAGGAAATTTACTACAAAAAAGACGAGCGGTTCATTTATAGTACTTGTTAGGTATCATGTATAGGCATACTTCCAGGTTGGTCGCTTTAGAAAAGTCTCCTTAATAAATAATACTTGATATGTCAAAGTAGCTGGTAGCGTCTTATTCTTACGAAATTTATTCCTTTGTATAAAATATAGAAGCATATTCTTGTGGCGAAGTCTAAGCGTGTCAGTTACAGTTTCAATACCAATGTGCTTTAAATTTTCTGTTAACTTCGTTTGGCAAGAAATAGTATTTGCAATGAGAGTAACATACCTGTATAGTGAACTGATGATGTATGTATGGTTATTTGTTTTCTGTATTGTTGTTCGTGTGTCTGTATGGTTGTATGTCTGGATATATGCAAGTATGTGTATGCAATATACGTATTGCTACAAAATTTAGCTGGGGAGGGGAAGATAATTAATCTAGAAATGAAAGGTAACAAGTTTATTAGAAACAGAAGATACAAGGAATAACATAATACAGAAATAGAGATGAGTGGAAGGGTTAGGGTAAGGCGAGACAGGAGATAGGTAAGGGATTGCTCTCCTTCCCTAAACCAAATGGAGACTCATCGCTCGTGCCGCCGTTGAAGGTAAAGCTCTAGTCAGAGGGTCGCACCCAGACTCGAACCCAGAGTCCCTATAGGTGCGGTCGCCGCCGTAGCAGAAGACTCACTCGCCGACTCTCTTCTCCAACTCTCCCGGTAGCTAGCTCGGTGTCTATACCATTCTTCACATCCCCACCAGGCCGTCAAAATCTTCCCCTCTGATTGGCTCCCAGCTATGCCCAGAGGCGGAGCAATCCCTGCTGAATCAAGGAGTTTGCAAGTGTGTTGGGTAAGTGTTAAGACCCACTTAACTCTTCAAGTCATCGGATTCCTGGGACACATCTGCAGCCGTAATACGCCTCTTTTCGGTGACTTGTTGATTATTCGGCACCCACTGACCACCTTTCCGCGACGCCACTGACGCCGCAGGGTTGTGCAACCTTCCTACTGCTTTTCCGCGACCAGTGGCGGCTCGTGGATTTTTGCCAGGTGGGGCTGCAGATAGTCGGAACTGTACACTCTTGATGAACTCGCCGTAGATCTACGACCATGCAATTTTTGCAGTCTACTAGATATGTTGTGACTACTCAGTAGTAAGGGGCACCTGCATATCAGTGTGTTAGTGGCTGTAGAGTGAACCAGAGCTCTTGGCAACTGAAGCCCTACCTTGCAACAAACCACGAGCCGCCACTGTCCGTGACGCCCCCGACGCCGCGGGATCGCGACACCCTAACAGTATGTCATTTAGATAGGCTAATATATGAACGCCAACATGAAATATAATTATATCGTTAAATTTCTTGGGATATTTTGGCCATTTTATGTTGTCTATACTAATACAGTATTACTCATATATTTCGTAATATGGAATATTTATCATAGTGTAAGCGTGGATTTGTGGATTTCTACGTGTTTCATACGTTGTCCTTCAAAAGCGCATTCTTCTCCATTACGTCCATAATATGACGAATTACGTGGAATTAGACATTTTAAAAACTTAATTAGGGAAATAAGTTTCAAAATGAAATCACTTATTTGATTTATTTGTGTTGCTTGCAGTTAGGAAAAATGTTGACCCAATCTAATAATTTGGAAACAAATCTACGCATTCGTGAGGCGTTTTTGACGATAATTTTGCAGAAGATATCATTCGAAAAATAAGCTTATTTCTTATCTTGATTATTAGAATCTGGCAAAGAAAACACTAAGAAAATATAAGAAAGCAACCGTCTGGAGGCATATCTGAGCATATAAGAAAACCCTCGATAACCTGACCGCAAACCATTGAGAAAGATAGTCATGTGGAAAGACATGCTTGAGAAAGGCAACAGTCCTTTTAGCGTTCCAAGAAAATGCGGAGATATACTTCTGTCACTGGTCCGCGGAAAAGAGACGGCAGAAAGGAAGCATGTTTTCATATCTTGTATGTAGTAAAAAAAAAAAAAAAAAAAAAAAAACATTTTTTGGTTCTTCCCATCGAATCTTACATATACCCAGCAATTTTTTCTTCACTCATCCTTTTTAAATTCCTTCAGGAAACGATGTTCCGTCAGGTTAGATTATATATATATATATTTAAACTACGAGGTTTCAGGACTCCTGAGACGCCAGCCATACACATAATCCTACGTGTAGGGCAGACCATTTTCTGACTTCCACCATTTACGTTGTAAACTCCGGTCAAGAGATTTTGGTCAGTACTCCGTGTTTTTAACGAAGAGTTACCTTAGGTCCTATGAATGATGCGATCGTCATAGTGCCGTCAAAATGAGCCTTTTTTTGTAGACTTACTTGTAAGATGTCCGGAGGGCCACGCTCACTTGCGAAGCAGAAGTACGTAAATTTATTTCGTAAATTACGATGTAATGATAATTTATTAATGTAAATTGGTGGGAATGCGTCATACACAACTAATACCCATAGGATATTGAAACCGTTAGTTTACAGACACAGAAGAAATAAAGTTCATGAAGACGCTCTAGCAAAAAAAAAAAAAAAAAAAAAAAAAAAAAAAAAAAAAAAAAAAAAAAAAAAAAAAAAAAAAAAAAAAAAAAAAAAAAAAAAAAAAAAAAAAAAAAAAAAAAAAAAAAAAAAAAAAAAAAAAAAAAAAAAAAAAAAAAAAAAAAAAAAAAAAAAAAAAGTAAATCTTCTAATCAAAACAAAAAAATTCTTAAAATTTACAGCAACTTCAAGATACAGTAACAAAGTATAAGTTTTTCTACGTATTCCTATTTTCCCACTTAAAAAATCACAGTTAAAACTTAGCGTACTGAAAAAAGTAAAAGACAACACGAGGAGAAGAAGGAGTACTCGAAAAATAGTAAACAATAACAAAGAAAAGTTGAGGAATGCTGTGTTGTAGTTGTTACGTGATGCTGATTGGTAAATACGAAGACAAAAAGGTTTAACAATATGAAATAAAATAAATAAACCCGAACAGAAATAGAGAAAGGAAGCTTGTTTCGAGTCCCGAGTAGGTCGCTCCAGATTTTCGCATGTAGGAAACGTGGTTAACGCTGTCGTTGAATAGCGGTTTCAGGCTTTCTATTTTTAGGAAACAGGTTTCATTGTAGCGATCTCGTTTTTGCTTACACTACGTCGCTGCTCAATTCTTCCCTCGTATCAAATCAGAAGCGTCCAAGACGTTGCTATTTTAGGAGAACGACTTCTCTTAAGAGACCGTATCAGTGTTTCAGGCGCATGTATGCAACCTGCATTACCCCATGTAAATCACGGCTAATTTTAGGTTCGCTATAGCAATAAGAGTGTTAGTCAAAAGACCGAAAAAAATTCGCGGGTTCTCTGACTTGTTGATTAGCCTCCAAGAACATGTATGTATTCAAACATTATCTGCTCACTGGCTGCTCGATGACGCAGTTATATGGGCCTGCATTAGTTGCTTCTGTACTGTTGGCTAAGCCACTTCCAGGAAGTGTCAAATGAGTCACGGGTCAGTTACAATAGTGGCACGCACTTACAGTTGCTGGAATTATAGCTTCAAGTAAAAAGAAAACGCGAATTTTTCAGGTCTTTAAGCACTACACATATCAACATAATCTTATCACTTTATCAAAGACACAGTCGTTCTTATTTTCGCTACGTTCTGCAAAATCAAGCATAACAAACGGCTACATTATCAACGTGATACGAAAATAATGTTTTGTAAAATTTGTAGCAACCATTCTTTATACTTGACTTCGGCAAACTCAGCGAAAATATGAACGACTGTGTCTCTTAGAAAACGCGAAGCTTATGTTGATATGTTTAATAGTGTTAGTACTATAGCGAATGTAAAATTAGCCTTGATTTATATGGTGTTAATGCGGATTGCATACATGCGCCTGAAACACTGACACGGCCTCTTTAAGGACGTTGGACTCGTAAAGTTTCATTTTTTTTATATATGTGCCAAACACTGTTCAACTTTTGCACGTAAGATAACACGCCATTACCTCAAATAAAAAAATTAAGCCCCATAGTTTTTGCATAATCACTCATCAATGTCACAAAATGGCCATTGCGGTGTAACCAAAATAAAAAAAAGTAATTAACTAATGAATCCAAAATTACAGGAACTGAAAGTCAGTATGTAAACTTATTTGAAAACGCTACGCACACTCATGCACGTTTCGACTAAATGCCTCAGCGTCTTTAGTTCAGTGTGCAGACAAAGAAATGTACAGTATTTGTAACCAGTAAATTAGAGCAACGGTACTCATTAAATAGTGACGCACTAGTGTTAAAACAGCGAACTGGACCCAAAATATCAATGATCTGTAAGTAATTCCGTAAAATTTTTGATTGGTGGCTTCAAAAATATTCACGTTATTATTTTTGTAGTAAATAATATCATACTGCGGTAGCTGAAGAAAATATAATAACGTAGTCTTAGAATAAAATAATGGTTAATTTCATTTCAAGAGGCCCGTCTGCATGGCCGTCGAACTGAGCTGCACTGGGTTAGAAACATACAATGTACATGTTCACAATGTGTCTTTCTACGAAAATAAAAACACATCTAAGGGAGAGATTATAATAACTTTTAAAACATCACGTGCACTGGAAATATTATTTCCGTACTTTCGTACGCGGCAAAACCGGCATTTTCGTACAGCTACATCACAAAGTCTACAGCTCAGATTGGAAAACTAGTTAAGAGGTCTGCAATAAAATTCGTTGCAGTCTTTTCATCGATCATAGTTCAAAGTCGCATAGTTCTAACAATACAACAACTGTTATCACTGAGCGGTAATTTACCACCTTTTCAAATAGGAGTGATGTGACACTAACCTGTGTCAGAGTAGATCCTATAGGGTTCTTGCGTGTGGGAATCGTGCCGGATGATATCGCTAGTCGGTGAGTTTCCTCGGAGATCTCCGGTTTCTCCCTGCCCCTTCATTCATGCTCTGCTACATACGTCATGTCACCGCTCACAGGCGCTTAAGACCTAAAAGTTAAGTGCTGGCCAATATACCTTCACTTTGCCTCCATAGCGCAAAGCAACACCACGCAGACGGCCCTCTTAAGGGGCCTCCCTAGTTAGGCTGCGTTTGTGTATGCGAGACAGGAGTGGTAAGAGTGTCGCTAAACGGCGTATGTAATGTATTATCGCCTCTCCGCGCAAGCCACTCAGCTGGCGTGCAGTGCTTCACTGTTACCCATTTTCCTATGGGACTTTAAGCGATGACCACATTATTTCATTTATGGAGAGCATAATATAAAGCCTGACGCTTGTTTCTACAGTTGTTTTTTTCGAATCCGGTTGTAATTTTTTTTTTTCAGATACGGCAGTCTGGAAAAAGCCATTTTTGGCCATTTTGAGTGGCCGGAAAGTGAGGTTTCTGGTAAACGTACCGAATTTTCGGAACTATAGCGATATAGTTTGAAGTGTGTGCTCTTTTCAAAAACATATGTAATAGTGTGCGTTAAATTGTTTCATCAAAACAAGAATAGCTGTAACTCGCTGCAACACATTTGGGATGTTGAAAGGGAGGCCCATTAAGAGGAGTACTGTGGAATTGAATATGCTTGATCATGTTTTCACGGCACAACAAAGGAACTCCACCAACAACACGAACCTATCATTGTTATCGTTCAACGCAGAACCCTATCCTAAAGATAATTCAAGCACACGCTAATGATAGTCGTCACAGCAGCTGAAGTAGTATTCCGAACGTCGAATGTACGTCTCATTGAGTTACCCGTCGCCACTTCTGTGGCTTGCAGATGTATAGGCTAGTCTCAGTGCATGGGTCGGTGAGGGGAGGGGGAGGAAACTGGGCGAAAGAAGAAAAGGGAGGGAGGGGGATGCTGGCGTAGGAGGTGAACGAGGGAAGAGGCGAATAAGGGAATAAGATCTAGCATCCGAAAGCACGTTCTCACGTGGTTCCATTGTATAGACAGTGTTAATTCCCGCGCAGTTAACAACTACGAAATAATATTATATGAATATATTTTGAATCGCGAGTATTGTCGAAGACGTACGGTTTGTTAAATCGACAAATATTTTCTTGTAAAGTGTCTCACACAGAAAGATTTGTACAGGATGAGACAAGTCAGGACGGAATGTGCAAATTTTGCGTCATGAATAACAAATAAAAAGGCAAGTCGAGAATACATTTTCAATTTGCCCGTGAAGTGAATACAGTGGGTACTCTGAATACGTTCTTTAAAGCATAATTTCTTCAAACAAAAAATACTTGGTCTTTCATTGTTTTTACACTACAAAGTGCGTAGTCACTTAACATAAACTGGTATTTTACGATGTACGGAAATAAGTCTTAAAGTCGGCAATCATCCCACTATCATTTACTTTATAGAAAAATTAAAAACTCATTCGGTTTAATTATTCATAAGCTACCACCACACAAAATTAATTTAATCCGTCCTGACCTACTCTGTATATAGATTTTTACAGGTAAGTAAATTTTGTCTCTCCTGATGGACTAGCAATAAATCCGTCAGCACATACTTTTAGATGTTCGCACCTGCTCCTCTCCCGTTTGTTTTTGGCTCGTCGACGAAAGTGAGACCGCGGTCTGGCTGTTAAATGGGTGTAATGACGAGCTGAATCGTGACTGTAAAAGAAAGCGGACTCTTTATGAGTCACATGAATAGGTGCAGCCATTTTCACATCGACGAAGCTGAACTGTGCTGGTCGTGGGTCGGACTCGGAGTGGTGGAAGCTGGGTTTGATGGTCCAAACTGCTCTCGGGCGTTCCCGCAGGTCCTAGTACACTGGCGGCGGAACGGCCCCTCAGTTGTGTGGAACGATCTGACTCTGTGGCCTCTGAGAAGGAACGCTGGTCTTGTCCTTCAAGTAATAGGATCATAGGACTCGCCACGGGCTGTTTCGTAGATATAGGATAGGCTCTGTCTTCAAAGTTGACACTGGTGGCTAATCCAGTTTGTGCAGTTGACTGGTTAGGTGGTAACTGCTAACTAAAGCCTGTTTCATGTAACTTGTCCGTATTTTGACATTTCTCTTCTGAGTAGTGCGTCAGACAGTTCCATTGTTTGGATCTTTAAACCTACCTGACTTCCTGGAAAAGCATGGTCTCCGCAAACCTGTGTACAGACACGTTTCTCAGAAGTGAACTGTCAGAATACGGCACACTTACATGACACAGACTATACTTCCACCCATCGCGATTGGAAAGAGTGTGTGTTCCGTACATAGATTATTGCACCAGGAATTCATACGCTATAAAATAAATACTCAAAAACTTGTGCTTCCACTCATCCATCACTATTTACCTCGCGCCATCTTTTTCTACTCCCCAAACAATACACAAAAGCCAACATGGTGGCCATCAAAACAATAACAAACATTTGTAAACATACACCAAACAATTTCCGCCCACCTTGTTAATGTCAGTTAACAACATCATTGTCATAATTGACTGGCACTTGAATATATACAACACTTACAAATTCAACTTCACAACGTAATAGGCTCATTACACAAGTCACGTTTAATGCACTCATGTTTGAAATGGCAGTGGTGCCACCTTGGACACTGGTCTCTTGATGTTACCAGTAGCGGTCTTC
>PNEQ01121577.1:0-58830 GCA_003012365.1 Medauroidea extradentata | reverse complement strand
CGCAAGTTGCTCGAGTGTTGACATCTCGGAATGCCGAATGACCAAAGCGCTAAAATGTTGTCAACACATGTTGATCAGTCTAGGGAATTCGCCAACATTTGCTCCCAGCATTTGCTGCCAGCATTCGTTGACAACATTGCTGCCAACAAAAGCTGGCCAACATTTGCTGACAGCATTTGGTGTAAACGCGGCTTAAGGACTAGTGATATTTTTCAAAGGTTAAATTTTTAGTGCTCACTTTATTCCGAACGACCTATACCAAATATTTTAGTAGCGTCTTTACATCTGTCATTATTTTAGTTTAACAAGGTATCGGGTTTTCTCGTAGAAACCTCGATCCTTCAACTCGCGCTGCTAATTATGCATAAAGTAAGTTACATATCAGGAAAAGTACTGGATATCAGCTTTGTTACTACAAACCGACCAGCGAATAGCGCGCATATGAAATAATGGACTGAAGTGACTGCCAAACCGTATGCAGATCTTCTGAAAAATAAATGCCAACCGTGTCACTGATTATTATTTTCTGATCGATTTAACTTGCGGATATTATTCGTAAATGTTATACATTGGTTTTTCTCCTGACCGTGGTTCATAATGCTGTGGTTTTCAGAATCCAAGTGGGAAGGTTCCGGTATAGAATTAATAAGTGTTAGTGGACCTGGCGTGTGAGACGTGCTGTAGCGAGGTACGAAAAGTATTTTTATTGTATAACTATTAAAAGTGTTTCCAATGCGTTTATCTACGAAAAGACGACACGCGTCAAATGGTGCCCTTATGATTTTATAAATGCTGTCCGATAATTAAAAACATGATTTCCAAGTTCCTCATAAGCGCTAAAAATTACTTTTTCAAATTGCTGTAGCTGAGAAAATATCAACCGTAATAATAAAACTTAATCATACAAACCTGCATTGGACTTCACCACATACTTTTCGCATAAAATAACAGGGTCATTACTTAAATTCCCACTGAAAAACTGTTTCTACGAAAACACTGCGCGCTAGTTTAGTACTCCGCGTCTAGAGGCGATGAGGGGTTTGACGGACGTGTTATATTCGACTTATAGCCATCCCCGTTTGCGTGCCTTGAACGTAAAAAAAAATAGCGTCCACTAACTCTTAATTAATTTTTCAACACATTATAAGCTGCATAATGCGTGTGTTGAATTTGTTTAGATATTATTATTATATTAATTTAAGGGCGCCAGGACACATTTTTACGGTAACTACATAAAAGAAAGTATTAAAATTAATGTGGTAACTAAGGAGCTGGGCTAAAGTAATGTCTTGCGGTATATAAAATAAAATTTAAAATGGTTTTCCGGTGGATATTATTACATCACTATAGCTTATACCGTCACAGAATGGAAAAAATTTCGATACAAAACATATGAAACAACCGATTGGTCAAGTCAGTTAATGTAAGCACGTCAATTCAAATACGTAAATATTTTATTTTCGTTCTCTTTCTCAGTGGTTATGATGTGACGTAAAACATGTGTTTTGAAACGGACGTTCTGAATGTGTTTGCGTGAACTTCTAATATCCTCTCAAACGCCGATTTTGTTGTCAGGAAACGTTACTTCAATCTAGTAAATACAGTGGTCATACTAAAAGGCACCATGTGCAGTTTAACAATTTTTCTATTTTCTATGCAACAATGTCTACAGCGTGTATTTATTATTATTATTATTATTGTTGTTATTATTATGAATGTGACAATGCCACTATGAAATGTGATGTGTTGCCTATAAATTAGAACTCATTACTACAGTGCCTTGAGTGTTGGCGTGATATGACGTCTGTTTACTTGTGCCTGTGTTGCACATACTGCGATCCCACTGTTAGGTTTCAAGTATCTGCAATACCTCCCGCCGCGCGGCGCCGTAAAAGCAAATCATGTGACCTGTACAAACTGTGGAACGTTGTCCGCTTCTGTAGAAGTCTGTGACATGCCTACGACTCGAGCAGTTACTCGGTCAGCGGTATCTTGATGGCGGTAGGTCATCTGTTGAACTGTGAAGCAAGTGCGGACATGTCGTTGGTATTTGGGTGTCTGGCGCATTTTATGCGCTGGAGCTTGAAGTGGGACGATTATTCTGGCGGGCGCGAGATACCTGCTCCGCTCTCGTTTATTTATCGTGGCGAGAACCGAGCTCGGCTGCTGCGCGCAAATGCCAAGGATGAAATCGACCGACGCGCCGAATGTCGGTCCGAGGACACGCCGGCAGTTAAAACAGAGTCGCGAGGTAGTCCAGAGACCCAATTACGATCTGGATGATGGATAACACGTTCGTGTATGTTAGTGTGCCGGCTAGAAGAAAATGTATACATCCCAGTATTCTGACCTTTTCCTGCGGCCACGTTTTGAAAAGCTGCAGCACGGGCAACACTTTCGTGTGGCGCTTCCTCGAAGCGATTTGAATAAAACTTATCGTGTCTGGTCACGTGGTCGCTTGCTTGCCTGACCCGCATTCGGTAGGTCGCTGGTTCTTTTATAACCTGCTGCTCTAAGGGATGGGTTCTCGTGTGCTTTCGCGTCTCCAGACCTGTAAGATAACTAGTTTCCGTTGTACTCTCACATCCATAAAGAAATGTCTGGGTTCAATGTAGGCCTACATGTACTCTTACGTACCCTGTATTTAATACAAACATTTTTGGACGTTTTTGCGATTACTTAAATGTTTCTATGTATCTGAAGCTTAAAACAAGCAAAACGTTTATGGACAAACTAAACTCATAGAAATATTTTGAAATGTGCATCATTATCAAATTGTGTTTTTGTCTTTGAGAAATAGTAAAGACGCTTAGACGGTGCGTTCTGGAGATTTGTATTCAGACAGATCGGCTGAAAAGTGTTCTTAATAAATGGTCTCAATGTTGGTTTCCCCTGACTTCGTCCTGGCCAGGCATAGTTTACCATCTTTCGGGTCCCAACGTGTACGCTCGAGGTGCGCCTCACCTCGCAATGAGGACGAGACGCCCCGGAAGAGATATGGATACTTCCGGTATTGTAAGAAGTCGTCGCTAGCAGGGCTAACAGGATGTGTTCTGTATTGCCCGTTTAGACCCCTAATAAGGTTGCGAAGATTATTAATAGCTGAGCAAGGGATTTTTTTTTCAATTAAGGATCAAGGATATGTTATATAAGAAATATTTACAAACACAAATAAACTTTATTTGTGAAATATACAATTTACCTGAAAACCGTGTTCGGGAAATGAGTTGCATGATATACGCGAGACTTACATGAAAGTATGTATAGGCAAATAAAAAAGCTAGGTTTTTCAAGTACGCTATCCTGTTGATAATTTGCAACTTCATATGAATAATTTGCTTGAGAATTCTTGTTGCAATCACAAACACAAAGCTTTGGACTTCAGTGAGAATTTAATATATAGTGCCTTTGCCAACGTGACTTAGGGGCGGATAAAAATAGGCTTTCCTTGGTCCGGGACAAAATTGTGGTTTCCCCCACCTCTGGCATAATCCTTTACCGTTCCCGGTGCACAATAAATCCTTTAGTAATAAACGTACCTTGCGTAAGTTGTTTTACGTCAGCGTGCACAACGGTGTCAAATTTAAATTAAAATACGCCAAAACATATACTTGCCAGTGTTTTAATTAAGAGTCTGTATTATTTAACATACGACTCAAGGTTGATTGGAAGGACTGTAGGTATTGAATATTTTTTACACTCATTCAGTGTGTATCACCGTTTCTACTTCGCTGTCGACGAAGCATAAAGCCCATTTACCTTACCTTACACTCATTCATTTAAATATATAGTTAAATTTTTCGCCACCACCGGCGAACCCTCTAACCAGGGGCCGACTGCCCCCTCGACCTCCTAAATCCTCCCCTGTGGCAGAATGTGCAAAAATGCGTTAACCTTAGCGTGTTGGCGTGTGCATATATCAAGTGTTTGTACGTATCATTGTATCCTGTATAATATAGATAAATGAACTTTATGTTTCGCGTGAGTTCTCGCACAATAGTATTTAAGCCCCTGCTCTCTATCTCTAGTTTCTACTTTTTTTAGCTATATTTATTTTTATACTTAAACGAGAGCAGATATCAAAAATATGTATGTCAGTTTTGTTAAAATCGTCTTCTCCATGTTGGCTGATTTTTTTTCACCGCAGTAAGTACTGTTGTTTAGCTAGTTATGTAACTAACGAAATTATAATTAGTTGACATTTTAGTCGAAACCGTACAATTAATTGCGTTGGATAAAAAATTGTTACCACGGCAAAAACTATTTTGAACAAAACTGCCAGACAGATTTTTATATTCACTCTCGTTTAAGCTTAAAAAATAATTATCGCAAAAACGATATAAAGTAATGATCATTGCCTTAAATAGCGATTTATCAGTTCTTTTTACACATCGAAGGGAAAAAAATCAATGTAAACAGGTTGCATAGAGTGCGAGAGCTAGTAACGAGCACGATCTTGCCACTGCTGTGGGATTGTACTCGCGTTATTTATTCGCACTATAATTTATTCGCCTACGATGTAAGGAGTAACCATAGACGTGGTTGGTGTGTTGAAATGCGAATTGCTTCCGTTGTATTTCATGCCCTTTTGTGCTAAAAGGTTGCTAGATCGTTCCTGTGCAGTGACCTTTCCGTTGAATTTATTCACCTCGGTGTGTTGCAACCGTGGAATTAACTGCGGATGAGAAGAGCAAATTTCAGGTTTTGGCAGTTGAACCTGGTTGTTAAACTGAAACATCCCGAGCTTCAGTTGTTTTGTTTTGCGAGTCTAATTGCTTTGACTTGTTCGTATTAGTTTTTCCTTGAATATTGACCTCGGATATATCACTCCTGTAATGACAGAGTTTGCTAATTTTTTTTCATGTAAGGTACGTTATATTTATTTGGATTAAGTATTGTTGGTCATCACGATAGAATGATAAATAGTTCAAAAATATATTTAGTTAAATTAGGATATTTTATGACTACCCTTTGGGACACATTTCTTACGTAGTTTTACGTACAGGATAATTGGACGTTTTAAAATTCAAGGACTATACAATTGATCTGTTACTAGCACTTGTGCGAATGGTTTGATAGTAATTAACCATTCATTAGTAAGTGAACATAGATTCTTACATTGGAAATACTTTTCAGAGCAACTTCTTGCAATTGAATTTCTTCTGGCACATTGTGCATTCGCCGAAATAATTGTGGCAATCGTATAGTTCATCAGTATGTGAGAGATTCATCACTATATTATCGTATAACTAGTCGTTTATAAGGTAATTATAATGACAGGAGTAGGTTTACAATCATTTCAAAGTCTAGTCAGTGTCGTATGTACCAGCTAGAAAAGTGTACTTGGGTGTACTTTTGAGTAATAGTGATGAGATTTTGTAAGCGATATCTTCAGCGCTGGTGAAGGGCAACATGGGAACACAATATACGTAGTAGCGATGTAATTCTAGAGCAGGAGAAACTGGGGTACCCCAAGAAAAACAGCCATTTACCGGCAACGTCCGCCACGTTTCCAACATGTGAAAATCGGCAGCGACCCCGCCGAGAGTCAAACAAAAGGATCGCTGTAGTAAAATGCGAGCGGTCTGATCACCTCACCTCAGATGTTCAAAAATTCTGTGTCCAAAGTAATAGGGGAAGATGGAGACAAATACAAATACGTTTTGCCAAATAACCATGTGTGGGAAACAAATAGTTTAGGAGTAATGAGTATTCAGGAGTATCGGGTGTTATTGAGAAGACACCAATGGTAATTGTTTACAGTACTTTATTTTTTGATCAATGTTGCAATAAATGTTCAAAATGAGCAGCGCGGAGGCGGTATCGACGTAGCAAGGAGATGCGTGGTGTGTGTTGTATGTGTGTGGCCGCCGCAACAATCCGTGCAACTAATTACTCCTCCAAGTTGACAGGGCTAGAATAAACACTTCAGTATTCATGTAGCTCCTGCTCATTTTGAACATTTATTGTAACATTGATCAAAAAAATAAAATACCGTAAACAATTACCATTAGTGTTTTCTAAATATCACCTGATTCTGGCGAAATATATTTGTATTTGTCTCTTTCATTTTCCCTATTACTTTGGACAATTGCATTTTTGAACACCCTGAATTATATATATTAAGGTAGTAGAGCATATTATTTCATTTAATGGTACGCGAGCAAATAGTCCCAGAGTCGGTATTTTCGTGTAATGTATTATTAAAAACAGTTGTGTGATATCTTAAATAATTCATATTCACGAGCTTCTGCGATTCGTTAAATAAAATTAACATGTGGATGTTAAACATAAAATTTAAGTTTTCAGAACTCGTCGGCAACGTGAAGTTGTGTATGAATCTTCGAATTAGCAACGAACCAATTACCGCATTTATTTTCCCGAGTTGGTGCGTTAAACAGACTGCAGTATCCAATCATGTGTTTGCATTTAGAGATCCAGCTGTTACATATCGAGTACATAGAGTAGGTATTTATGTTAAAGTATCACAGCTAGAGACGCAAAATGCATTTTAAAGTTGTGTATTTTTACTGCATGTATGCTGGCTGTAAATAGTAATGCTGATTTTTTTTTTCTCGAAAAATTTTTGTTCGTTGCTCATTTCAAAAACAGGTGAGCCATGGAAATTTCTTTGGAACATTTATAAAGTGAGAGCAAATAATTTTAAGCTGAATATTGGAGACATATGGTATGGCATTGCATTATACTGCCGTCTTTGTTTTTTGGACCGAATGTTAGTTCAAATGGCGAAACTATTTGTTTTGGAAATAAATCGTTGCAGTACTACGTCGTCTGACGAAACCAAGAGCGAGATAAGTTAAAACAATAATATTAACGAGTCGAGTTTGACTGTATAGTCAACATATACACAAATAAAAGAAAAATGCGAAAAATTTCATTAGAACTCCATGTAAAATCACAGAAATAAATTAAGAAAGTTTCATTTGTTTCTGTGATTTGGCATGTTACCTTATGAAATTTGTTTACATTTTTCTTTTATTTGTTGACATAAGAAGACGGTGCTAGGCCATCTTTAATTTAAAGTATTTTCCCCGGTACAGCATTCCTGAAGGCGTAAAGAATAATACAATATTTCTTATCTAACAAGGTGACAAGGTGTGGACTTACATTTAGAGAATGAAAAGTAATGAATGTTGTAATGCCTTCAGGAATGTTTGTAGCGTGAGAAAATATTGTAAATTAAAGATGACACTACACCACCTCCCTAAACCTAAACAGTTCTCGTTTATTTATTGATTTTTCTTGTCTAGTTCTTGGTTTTCTTTGACGATATAGTGCAGCAATGACTGATGCTCTAAACAATTTGTTAATCAATGAATTCTCCTACTAAAACGTTATAAACAACTTACTACAGTGGCGTTATGTCCACAATATTCCGCTTTGCCATCTACCGTTTTATATATATTTTGATACTAGTATTCCAATTGTCACTTCAACGAAGATAAGAAGTAGCTGTTTTCAGTAATGTTTAATGTTGTGTAACTTTAGCTTGTTAGGGAAATTTTATCAAACCCATCCGTTCTGTAGTCGATGCGAAATGAGCTTCTGTAAATCATGTCTACTATCTTCCTTTCTTTTTTTTAGCGATGTTGATTTGTTACTCCTAAACGAGAGCAGATATGAAAAATATGTTTGGCAGTTTTGTTTAAAATCGTCTTCTCCATGTTGGTTGATTTTTTTCCGGGCAGTAAATACTATGGTTGTAGCTAATTTGATAATAAACTAAATTCTGGTTAATTGACTTTTTAGTCGAACACATATAATTTCTTGCTTTAAAAAATAGCTATTACAATAAATATTTTAAACATAACTGCCAAACAGATTTTTTTGTATCTGCTCTCGTTTGAGTTTAAAAAATAATAACTGTCGCAAAAACAGTATAAACAAAAAGAGCATGGCCTTAAGGGCGCTGCCTAGCACGTGCTTCAAACGCGTTGTAATATACGGAGAAATTCGTTGCTTATGAAACTATTCCACGTGTGCCCATTGTACCAATGTACGAGGACAAAACACACTTCGGACAAGAACGTAATGTCATTATGGGGCCCGCCTCGTGGCACATGTGTTTGTGTGAGTGAGGTATGATGCTAAGGGCGACGTCGTATGGGCCATACAACGGTGCGTCGCCTCTACGCTTAAGGCCTGCAGTCTTCGCGAAAGAAAACAAATTTCCTATGGTACTTTAAGTGGTGACCCTTGTTTTATTTACGAAATCACTTTACTTAAGTCCAATGCACTACCCTTAAGTGGTTTCATGTGTATTCGGCTAGTATATTTTCCGCTATAGCAGCCTGAAAACCCCGTTTTGACCCATTTTGACGTGCCCTAAAAGGGGATTTCTAATACGTGTGTTGTCTTGAAAGTACTTAAGGGCAGTCGTCTGAAGTATGTGTTCTTTTCGTAGACAAACGGCGTGAACACCCGTGTATTAGTTTCGGTGTAAAACGTTTTCTTCAAACACGCTGCAGTGTGATTTTATGGCAACGAGGCGGGCCCTTAAGACGCCGTGCATAATAAAAAAAAAACACTGTTTCGAAGACCTCCAACATAGCTAAAAACAGCCTTTTCAGACTACCGTACCTCAAAATTTACTAACCGTATGTCTGCGAAACTCAGATATAATCGTGCAGTGAACTTTGCTACAGACTTTTCACCAGTAAAATTATATAATCGCCGCTTAGTGCCCCATAGTAAAATTGAATCAGCGTTAATCTTGCACACTATTACAGCTCTCGACGTATGTGACGATGAGGGATTTGATGCGCGCTCCAAGGTCTCCCATATAGCTCCGTCGCTTCTGAGCTTCTAAAACGCGCAAGTAGGCGGCGGCTTTGTTTATGTAGAGAATCGGGTACATATGAATTACGCGATTATTAGGTGATTTATAAATATGGTCATGGATATTCCGTTGTTATGTAGTTGGCTTAGCTAACAAACACGTTCCTTAAAATCTGCAGAATGTTGAAAGGCTCCTATCTGCGCGTCTTGTTTTTGCCTCCCTCGTATTCACCCGAGCAATATTTGAATGTTACCTCGCAAGTTGTTTTCGTCGTCAAGGTCAATCTACTCACCTTTTTTCTTGACCCGCAGTTTTTTCTTCTTCGTTCAAGTGACATTTAACCACGACGAGCACAGGAAGCCGAGTGTGGTTTGTATAGTAGGGGACACGGAAGTCGAGCGGCATGACAGCTGCGCAGTATTGCTGAGCTCATTCTCTTTAATACATTTTTACATTACTAGCATTTACCCCTGCCTTCACTCGCGTTGTTCTAAAAGTAATTACGTAGTTACTGTATATAGAGAGCCAACCCTGTGTGTTCATAATGGTGCTCAGTTAACAAATACTACAGAGCATTACATGCTACTGTATACAATGTTGTATGTCAATCGTTAGGTTGAAATAAACTGCAGAAACAATGTAACATGATACACAGTACATTTATTTACTTATTTATGTAGATTATAATTTATAAGTAGTAAGTTTAATATTACAAATGCAATAGCTGTTATCCGTGGCTTACCCCCGTGTATTGTAGAATTAAAACTTAGACATTTTGAATATACGTTATGAATTTTACTTAATTCCACATGGAAAAATAATCTTACCTAAATTCAAGTCACAAACGAACTGTGCATTTTTCTCGGATAAAATGTATTTTACATGTTACCTTAGGACCTATGAAATCTCTATACAGAATTTTATCAAAATCCTGTCAGCGATTTTGGTTCGAAGAAGGAAATTACATAATTTTGATAAATGCTAAATAACTATCCCACAGGAACCACGCACTTTTTGGGAATTAAAATTATCTCGTGTGTTACTGCAAGATCTAAGACCCCTTTGTACTAAATTTCATCAGGATCCGTTCTGACATTTTAGCATGAAGAGGTATATACAAAATTACGCTCCAGATCTAACCCACAGGACCCGTGCATTTTTTCCGGGATAAAAAGTATACTTTGTCACTCTCCGACCCAATTATCTAAATGCAAAATATTGTCTCGATCCTATGGTCCGTTGCTGCGTGGAAGGACAAACTAACAAACCATCAAACAATTTGGCAAGACTGTCTGTCAAAACATAAAATTAAATATATGGATTCAAACTTTTTCATTACTTTATTTTTGTGTTTCATGTACTTTGTTATGCACTTCGTTACATAAGGTGATAAACGGTGCGCAGTTCTTCTATAGAAAATCTGTGTGTATACAACCTGCCATTTTTTTTTTTCTACTTCGAAACAGAAGAAAATTTAATACAGCGAAGTGTTAGGTTCGTGCATCCTGCTTACTTGCTGAATATTCTGAATAGTTTTTTCTCCTTAAATACAGCAATCGAAAGTTCATAAGCGGCATCTGGTATCGTCAGTTCAGTTGTGTGTAAGTAAGCATAAGGGATGCTTTTCCAATTTTCGATGCCCCTCTCAAGAAAACTTTCCAAGAAACTTTTCTGGCTAATAAATTTGTTCAAGATGTTCATGAAGTTGACTTTACGTATGTAGTATATTTAGGTACTCTACTGGTAAATGGCAACTCGCGAATAAGGAATTCGGCATACGAGTCTTCAGCAACATAAGTAAACATATTTAAGTGTTTTCTGTGAATGTTACAATTTAAAAGACCATGGCGTTTGTAAAAGCACATGAAAAATATCTTGTGAATATTGAGTTTACTGGGTATTCTAGCAAATCTTGATTTTAAAGACCTCTTATTACGGCCTCAACTTTCGAGCCAAGTTGCAGCGTTAAGAGAGTAAGTAGCGAAAAAAAAAAAAAAAAAAAATAATAAATTAAAATCTAGAAAAGTTAAGACAGCATTTTTTATTTTTTTTTGTCGTTGTTCCCAGCACAAAGCATAAGGAAAATGTTAGTTGAGATAAAGAGCATTAAAATACATCCGACAATAATGTAAAAATCTTTTACGTGCATATTCTCAAACGTCTCCGCCATACATAAAAAAAAAAAAAAAAAAAAAAAAAAACAATTATTGTCAGCAAAAGCAGTGTAGACCACATAAAGCAGTAGGCCTACATGAACGATTGAATCACTTACAAATGTAGCTGATTATGTATGGTATTAAACGTTTACTTTTTCCGAAACTGTCATACAAAATCAATACTTTTTTTTTCTTTCTTTCAAGTTTAAATTTGTTGACTCTTTTAACATCGTTGCGCTGAACAGGGCGCTGAGTTTTTTTTAGAACTTTCGTACGCCGACATATATAATCTCATCAGTGTATGTTTACAATTCAAATCCATCAATTTGTTATATGCTATTGGTGTTCTGTGGTGGGGACTTTTGTAAGTTTCCTAAACACATCCTGCCTGCCTCTGGCGAAGTCGGTTAGGAGCCGATCTACGGTGCGTGTGGTCCTGGGCACGAATCCTTGCTAGGGCGTAGCTGTATTATCCCTTCACCTCTTTTCACCCTCATCGGCTCTAATGACCTCGTTGATGTATATCCTCCTCACCTCACCAACACACACTGTTTTGCCAAAAACGTGTTTATTTTATCTTCTTAGTGAGATGTATTACCGATATTACGTTACTTAAAACATAATGTTGTAAACAAACAGTGATATCGTTCCGCCACGAACGGAACGTATTGGTTCCTGCTGAAGCTATGAAACGTGTTGCTACTATCTGGTGTTATGAACATAGAGTTCGTGCATGCGCTGATATGTGACGTTGATATTATTTGTGTGCTTTAATTGTGGAAAATTTACGTAAGAGGCACGACTCTTGCCTCCATCCTTTTCTGTTGACCATTTATCTACCGTGGTTTATGCTATCCATCTTACGTCTACAATAGAACCGCATATATTACTTTCCGCAATTTCTCTCCCGCTGAGTCACGATATTAATCAGTAGTTATCTCACGCAGTATCTCGCACAGGGCCGTAACAGCACATGGGACCGTGGTTGGCGTAGTAGCTAGAGCACTCGCCTCCCACTGGGTTCGATTCCCGGCGGGGTCAGTCCCCGGATTTTCGCATATGGGAATCATGCCGGACGATGCCGCTGGCCGGCGGGTTTTCTCGGGGAAGGGGGGTCTACTGTTTCCCCCGCCCTTTCATTCCGGCTCTGCTACATACATATCACCCCTCACGAGCGTTAAAGACCTAGATGTTGAATACTGACCAAAATCTCCTCACTTCACTTTACAGCACACTTAAATATTGTAATTTAAAGGTATTGTAACATGCTACATAACCCACACAAGCTGAAAATTATTTCTATTATAGTGACATGGTGAAATTGACGAAATCTCCACACTTGCCAATAAATATGTTCTACCGTTTTAATGTTTTATGACATGAGTACGTTTACCGATTCCTTCTGCTTCTTTCTCGCACAAAAATATTACTCGCAAACGGTTGCTGACGATTTAATCGCCCCTGAAACGCCCCGAGACCATGGAAACTGTGTAACTTATCGCCATCTATACTCAGTGCGGACGTGTACGTTATTGATAACTTACAATATTTTGTAAAGCGTGGGTAGTAATTGGTGTAGAAACGTACATCATTTGTTGTAAAAAAAACTGTACGGCGTAATGACAAATAGGTTCATATTTAATTTCACACTTGATTTTGCACTCTTTTTTAAGTTCCACTGGGACACTTGGCTTGTTTATCCTATGCCTAAAGTAAGCGAAATGAAACATTATAGTTCGGAGCGACTTCGAAGTCTGCGTCACTGAAACATGTGTGGTGATGCGGGTAGACTTTTCTGCCAGGAAGTTGTCGTTTGGCTCGAATATGACGTAGGTCTCGATAAGTTAATGGAGAAAATGCTTATGATTTTGATGAAACATTTGCTACCAATATTATAATGCCCATTAGATGGTAAATAATAATAATAATAATAGTGGCACGTGGAAGGTGGAAGTTTGTTGGTAATGTTTCATTGGTGTGAAAATTGTATTTGTCGATTACGTGAGAATAAATGCGCCTGTAGTAATGGCATATTGAGCGTGTGTGTTACAGAGACTTCAACGCTGGAATAAGTGACTACCTATCCCTCTCTTTTACGTTATGATGTTATCATGAACATCATCTTATTTTAAGCACTTTTACGAACGTAGACTGACGAGCTACATGTGTGGCAGTATTCCCGTGGCCACATCCTCATAGGTGGTTCGCAATAAAGTGAGCACTTTTGACGAATACTTTTGTTTACAATATTTGTTAAAAATATTATTTATTGTGATCTTTTTAGTATGGTACAACCTATATTCTTTAACTGTTCCTTAGATTGCTTTGTTAATATTAAAATGTAGCAGAAAATGAATATCGGAAAAGGAAAAAGTAACTATGAATTTAAATGTGCTCACTTTATCCCGAACCGCCTATAGGCTTCTTGATTAAGCTGCTGTTACTTGCAATGAAGGGCACCATCTGGCCAGAGGTATTTTCCATAGTGAAATAATGTTACTATTTTAAACAAAATGTTGGATGGTTTAACGGCATAACACTACGGATAGTATTCTATTAAAAAAATGTTGATCTGTAAAACTATTTTCAAGAACAAGTTTCGAAAGCACCATATTACGCCGTAAAATAGTCGATATTTAAACGTAAATTAACATTTCAACGAATGGCGTAGTCGCAGCTATGCTAGAAGCTAAAATCAACCAAGTTTCACGACACTAAAAATGTTCTGGTAGTAAGACATATTGTTATGTAGCTCAATGCAACAGGAAGTAAACATGTAGGAAGTTCCGGCGATGATAGTTATCTGTAAGAGCTGACCTGACAGCCAGTGAGAGAACTAACTGTCTCTGCTCTCTAGCTGTGCCGGATGATGGTCTTGTTTCAAGTGGTAATAGCTATAGGACCAGGGTCCGGCCCCGAGGCCTGAGCGGAAGGTGCGAAAATTCCGCAGCCAATTAATCTGTGCGGCGAGGTGATAAATGGCCGTTGGACTGCCTCCCACGCGGATCCCACGTCTTCGTCGCCACCCTCCCGGGGTAGCGTGCGAAAGTTGCTCCCATTACATTAGACCAGGCCGCCTTCTCTCCGCACCTGCCGCCGGCCGCGTGGTTTATCGCCCATTATGTGGGTTGCTGGTTTGCATCTTGGCACGCGGCTTTGGTGGGTGCCGTACACTTTGACTTTCAGCCGACCTCCGTGGCTAGCCGTTACTTTCTGATCACCGTCTTTAAGTTGAGGTGTATCTCAGTCCCCTTCTCTGTACCATCCCAACTACTCGTTGAGCGTGAATGTCGGGCGTTAGCAAGATTCACCTAGTTTCTTCCCTCATGTACTATACCTGCATTTTACCAGGTAGTGTTAAATTGTGCGTAGATCAAGATGAAAGTTAGGTTGCCATGCCACGTTCACCAAACTGCTCCTTCGTGCCGCCAGTAATCATGCTGTTCAGTCTACAGAACCATTTAAACATGGCAGACGTTTTGGGTAGTTGCAAGTATTTAATAAGAAAGTCGGCCTTAGGACCTGATCGTGCAAAATCGCTACACGCTGACGGAACTAAGACAAGTCGCCGCGAGTCACATGATTAGTGTGTAGCTTATCAAATGTATTGTTTTTACAAAAAGTTGCCAAATGTTCACAGTTTGTTAATTGTTAAATAGAACTCACACTTAAAATCATGTTTCTGTGTTTTTGAAAATATTGTGCGCCTGTTAGGTACACGTTTGGGGCTCCTCAAAATGGCTAAAAAAAATTTTTTTCAGACTGCTGCATCAGCAAAAATACAACTTGATTAGTAAAAGAGAAATTTAGTCTTTAGTGTAGCCTACTTTGCTTCCTGTTTATTGGCTCCGGCTGGTAAGAAAGCATTAGACGAGACTTTTTTAATATGTAACAATTTGCAGAGGGAAGAACAATCTTGGTGACTTATTTTTGACAAAGGAAAACGTAATTAATTTTTTTGGGCGCTTTAAGTATTTCAAATACGAGGAAGTTGTAAATCGTTCACATATACAAATTGTCTGAAAACTGTTTGGTGGGGAACGTTTTCTGAAATCCTAATTTTGCAGGTCAATTAACGATAAAACGGTTGAGATCGGCCAGGACTTTCTGCATTTACTGTATCACGGTGTATATATCTTTAGTTACAGTCATTTACTAAAAATTTCAGGTAAATAATGTTTTAATTGTATAAATATGCTCTCGCGTGTTTACTTCTATTTCAAGGACATAACTGTAGTAGAAAATAATACGCCAATGTGGCATAGTATAAATAAATAAAAAAAAAAAAAAAAAAAGTCTCAAAATAATTTTCTCTACATTGCCGAGATAAGATGTATTTATTACACATCAAGACCTTTGAGGTCATTCGACAATTCGGATCGTAGACTAAGGTGAGATGGTGTTGATGTCGTTGAGTCAATGCATTATCTTTACTCGTAGACCGAGTTCAAGTAAGGGGAGCAAATTATGAGGCATGTTTTAATATTTAAAATAGAGCCCAAGCTAAAACTACTATATCTTCAAATGGAACACATACATTTCGGACATGAAATCTTTCGACGATCATAAAATCCATTAGGAAAATTATTTGGGCTTAGCTCTTACAGCAAAATATAGGCACTCGCACATAGTTCATTTTGATGTAATTACCTCTATTCTGTCTCTTTTGGCATTTAGGTCGTTTAGAATTTCCGCTGTACAATTACGAACATGCGAGCAATATGTATATTTCCTTGCATGTAGTTTGTTGGGTATAGGTCTAATTATTTTTTTTTAAATTAAGATTTATGCTTTACTAGTCTAAATTTATAATACCACACTTTCCTAATGCCGTTTATAGTCAGTTTATAAATTTCATCAATGAGATATATCGCCAGGAAAGGTACATCAGCTCATAAACTGCAGTCTCCGCCAGTCTTTTGTTATATCTGTCCAGGTATTCTAGTATTCGTAACCGGTCGTCAAAGTGCACAAGTCTACAGTTGTGACGCCAGCGACATTTGTGCCGACTTGAACTGACCTTGGGGACAGTTATGTGGACAATAACATACATGCATGCATACATATGAGCTAACGGTATGGTAGAGGTCGCTATAGATAGAGGTGAAAATGTGCGAAAATTTTAACGAAAACCTAAACACTGATCACTTAAAAAATAAGAAAATAAAAATTAATAAATAAACGTAAAAGCTTATTACCGCCAACTTAAATGTTTGTCAGTTATTTTAATGTAGAGTCTTGCTTCGAGATCGTGGTGAGCCACCAAATGCTATCATGCAACCGCAATTGATAGGAATTCAGGTAGTATATGCACGTTTTGTGTATTATTTTATTGAGACATAATAAATTTACGTATCTAATTATGTACTATCTTTAACTTTTATATTATTGTCTTGAATAGGCTTATCGTCCGTCACCCTAATGGTAAAACCTCGTAACTCCATTTTTTGTTTATTGCCATTTTGTCTCTTTAAATCATCATTGGTGAAAAATAAACATAGAGAGTTCTTTTATTAAAATGTTATGAGAAATAATGTTTTATTTCACCACAGAAAAAAAATAATTGATTTTTCGTGCATTCATACAAAATTGAGTTAGGAGGTTTTACAATTAGGGTGGCGTTATTACCGTGTGCAGGCGTGTTTTCCGAGCGTGTATGTATGGAATTCCATGCACACACAAGGTCGATAAGAAAGGAAGAAGTTCTGTCAAGTAAATCGGGGGGAAAAAAGTTTTGTTGGCAAACCCGGAAACAACGGCGCCCTTGCCAGACAGACGCGCACCAATATTGCTTATTGCGAAGTATAACTTGTCCATGGTGAAGATATTTTTTTTTTCTGTTTTATTCGAATTCTGTGCGATTGTTTAGTGGATGACTCCACCTCAGCTGTAGCTCTGATTACCTGGAATTGTTACAGACTAGTTCGGACTTGGCAGTGTCTGTACTAAGTAACCGGCTGGGATCGCGTAGATTTACTTGCTCATTGTTACCAGGTTAGCTCGATCAATAGGTCATGTCTAAAAGCCTGCAAGCAATGCAGGATCTCGCGACACATTGCACGCTGGGTTAGTACTCCCTGTTTGAACATGGGTAACGACGGTTGGTAGAGCGCGGGCGAGCGGACAAGTGACTGTTGCCAGCGTACCGGCGAAGGTATCTCCTTGACCCTGGGCAGCCGTGGAGCGCGCGCTCATCTTGGCAACAGCGCGTCTCCCGCCCAGAACTGTGTTAGTGGTGCGCTCTTCTCCGTGACTCGCCTCGGCAAACTGTTTTGGCGCGCGTCTAGCCTTCGTATCCAGTCGCAAGCACGGTAAGTGATCGCATCTGTTTTGTTTTCTGTCCCTCTTTCCTACTCGCTTTTTAGAGCGTATCCGCTCGACAATTGCCGATACTCGCTCTATTTTTTGCCTCAAGGTGGGGTATCAGTCGCCATATTGTTTTTTTTATTCTAAGAAGAAAAGTGCAATACTTGCCATTGCATTGTGAATTCAATTTGCCTTGCGCTACAGTAAAAGCTTCGCAATTTAATTTTTATGGTATATTCGGGTCGCAATCAGTCCAACAAATTAATAATGTAAAAAAGAAAAAAAAACTGATTGCTATACTTTTATTTTCTCATTTCACTTTCGTCAGAGAACATTCGTCTGTGTTAAACTCAGTTTCGTTGAAAGGAAATTTTGACAGTTATTCTTGCAATTATTGTCAATATTATATATTTTTGTTTGCACAGTAAGACAACATATGACGGTTTAAAGTGACTGTGGTCAGAACTATCAAAATCACTGAAGTTATGTGAAACAGAGAATATAATTTCGGTTTGTTGGAGTGTGTATTTTATTATTTTACTAGTTGTACACGGTTACGATTAATACACGTTAAGAACAGTTGTTTGCATTGATTTTCATCCTTTGGCGACTTTTTTAATTCTGTCCAGATGCACTTTCTCAGCCGCTGACAATACCTATCATTTGTTATATTGTTCTAGATCATTGTTCTGACGTCTGGGTTGTCAGAAGTTTAAAAGGTTTAGTGCTTTTAATCGCATTAAAGTCTCTGGAACCAGTTCATGCACTGCGGTAACTTTCCACGCTGCATAACAGGGTTTGTGTGTCTTGCTTGCCCCATTCGAAGGTGTGATGGAGATGATTGATTGTATGGGCCACTGGCGGCAGGTTACGTGTTGCCGTAGGAGGCAGTTTCGGGTGACATACGGAAAGCTTGTTGGTGTGAACTGATATAGACGTAACATGCGTGCCTACCTGTTCCTGATGTTGGACCTGGAGGTGGCGGGCAGGCCCGAAGACGTGTTCCTTGCGGCGCTCGCGTTGTTGGCTGCCCTGGCGGCGGCCGGCGCCGGGGGCGGCACGGCGTACCCCGCCTGCTGCACGGAGCTGGTCCTGGCGACTCGCGGCCCCGCACTTCCCGCCCCACGCACCACCCCCAGTCCGAGCAACGTGCTCGCCACCAACACCTGCAGGAGCCCTCTGCCCCTCATGACACAGCGGCACTGGTTAATCGACGGTCACACAGAAACAAGGGCTTCAACACTAACGAGAAAACAAGCGTCTGGCGTTGGAAGACGCGTCGTCTGGCTCTCGTCGCGAGGTTGGTAGTGTGAGTGTGTGTGTTGTCTGGCTGCCGAGACAGACTGTGTAGTGTCGGCAAACTTTCACTAGCTCGCTGGCCTCTTGCAATGTTTGGGCGGGGAAGGTGGTGGAGCGGTGGGGGATGGCGGTTGCCCCCTCCCCCTACTCATCAGATCTGACTCCTTCGCGACGATCGTGTTTATTGCCCTCACCTTGCGGTCGCCGCTATTCTTTACTTCGCCGCCCCCTCGTTCTTCCACCCCCCTATCCTGCAGAAGGTCTTGGCTTATTGGCTATTGCCGCCACGCATGTCGAAGACGCACATTTATGTTCTCATTTCCTTTATGCACTGGCTGATCCTGAGAACATTACTTCTGCAAGAAGTGCACGAGATGTTTCTTTTGTAAACTTCGTCTCCGTCAGTTGCGTAACTATTCTGTTTGCCACTGGAAGATTGTTCAGTGTGAATTTTACTAACATATAATTTTTCTATTAGAAGAGCTTAAAATACGCTACATGTAGGCCTACCCAATTTCTATATAAGCGCCAAACGTATTTAACAACGTTTCCGTTTCGAATTTTTTACGTTTTGACTTTTTTGTTTTCGCGTGCCATAGCCACGACGTTTCTTTTCTGGACGCCGAACCTATTTTTTATGGCTATATGGCGTTTCCGCTTTATAATCTGAACTTAATTTGAGGCGAATTGAAAACTAACCTAAAGCTAATGACCAATCCTGAATAGTGAACAATAGACTTTGTCACAGCTAGTTTATCCGTATATTATTTTCTTTTTGTTTTATAGAACGAGTGTTGGTCTTGTCGCCATAATAATCGCTTAATTACAGTAACCTCGTCTCATTTCTGAGATACGTAAGGGGTCTTTACGCAAATAGTACGTTTAGTGCTATTAATCTGACTAGCATGCGAATGAAAAAAATTTACAGTTATAAAAAACATAGTAATTATAAAAGTGTTCCTTTTCAATAAAATTAATTTTGTAACTAGAGCATTGTAAACGTCGTAAATTTAAATTACTGGTCACTGCGTCAACCCTCAGTTTAAGATGGTCTAGCACGAATATTGGTCATCACCGTCTGCAAAGCTGAAGAATCGGCTGTATCCGGCAGAGTTTTCTACTGTATTTTGTGTAACTGAAGGGTAATCTTACGTTATCTGTAATTCGTTCAAATGATGTGAATTTTTGGACGAATTTAACAAGACGGATATGTAATCGCAGTGTGTTACCCGGACAAGTTCATGTCGCTAACCAGAGTTGGTAGATGTAATACGCAGGTTTGAACGAGCCTATGACCCAGATGTACTGTCACGAGGAATGAATATACAGCACGCGTGACCGTAGCAGACGGCGTGTTAGCGACTTGACAGTCCGTGATATGCCAGTGGGTGGTCGTAATTGGCGGGGATTGCATCTCGGAGCCGTAGTTTCGTGGCAAGTTGAAACGATCTTTATTGGCGAGGTAACTGAGTGATCTATGGGACCAAATCGTCGAGAGCGAGGTAGGTGTGATATAAGGTATTGACTCTGTGGGCAGCGGTCACGCACGTTAAAAACTGTCTGGAGTTTCGGCATTGCTTTTGGTCGGACTGAGGGGGTGGGGGTAATTCATTTCGTAGTTGATTACACTGTCCAATCAATTACGGAAAATGCTACGTAGAAGAAAACTATTAGCTTTTATGCTTGTCCGTGGTATATTTCGCCTGAAGCCACTCCACATATTCACCCGGGGTTAATTTTGTACTAATTCGTGACAGTAAAACCGCAATAATGTTCATATTTGATGTTTATCTTTAATATTTCTTACTCAGTACTGTTTGGATCGACAGTGGCGTATTAGACAAAACGTCTCGCCTCCCACCACATATACCCGGGAGGGGTCGCAGCAGATTTATACGAATGGAAAATATGGCGGACATTGCCGTGGGTAGGTAGGTTTTCTCGGAGTACTCCCGGTCCCTCCTTCCTTGCATTCCGTTACTGCTCCTGACTCATCTCACATTTCCTTCACAAGTTCTATAATACCACATAGTAACATGCACGATAGAGATGTGGGAATCGGAGCTAAAACTGATGGAAAACTATCCAACGTTACTAAAATCCAGCAAAGCGAAAAAATTGTTCGTTTTCCAACTTTCTATGTAGTGGATGTAACTAAAGATTGTAATCAAAGAACAACACTTCGGTCTTCATGTAGTACAGTGTAGTGTTCAGGTATAATCTGAACCAGAAAATTAGTTCATAAGTTTGAAAATGTTGTGGTAAATTTGAACTGGAAAATAATATTTTATTTGTTCTTAATATGTTGACTGTTCATAAAATATAATTTATAGAATAGGCCTGTATGTAAGCAAGCTTAATGATTTTATCTCTTATAGTTTTTGAACACTTATCATTTTTCAATTTCGTGGATTCAGTGTATTAAGTATTTTTGTTTACACCAGGTACTTCCCAACGACTGTGGTAGTTAACTTACGTAAACTGCGTTGTAGAGAAGCTCAACTACGATTACAGTCGAACTCCACTTGATAGGTAGTTTCCACTGGCGAGAGTTAGATTAATAGGGTTTAACTTTAAAGCTGTAGGTATATTTGGAGGTTAAAAAGTTCCTTAACATTGGTTTAGCAGACAGCAAGAGCATAATATAGCGCGAACGAACTGAAGCTTATATTTTAGGTTCTGTTGAAAACTAGAAAACTAAAAATTGCATTCCAAAAATAGCCTGTTATTGAACAACTGTTGTGACGTTGATCGTCGCGCGTTGTTCTTTACAAGTTAATAATTGCAATTAATTCAAAGTTATTTTTATTCTTGATTTCATTTTTATTATCCGTACTTGACTTCTATGTAATGAAGTTGCTAATATATTATGTCTTTGATATGTATGGTCTACTATTATTATTTTAATTATTTCGCACTGATATACGATTCAGTGACACAAATAAATTTAAAACGTTAACTACTTATAACATTTTGCTTTTGATAAACAAACAAAATTGAATCACAAATTATTGTGAATTGAAACTATATGCACAGCTGGATATTTTTTAACTTCGATTACACAAAAAACCGTTACTAAATTGTGTAATTCCTAACTAAGCAAAATTGCGTCGTAACGGGGTTATAAATGTGTTTTACAAGCAGTAGAAAGTTAGATTCTTAGTAATTACACAAGTTTAACGATCTCGTGAAAAGGTGTCTGGTGAAACTTAAGAGTGCGTGGCAGATAAATAAACGCTGAAAATATCAATTTATTTCTGCGCTTTTTCCGAAGCCAATATGGATAAAATACTCAATGACAACACTAGATAATGGTATTTGCCAACTTTACGGATAAATATTTATCCAGAATTACTAATTCGTTACGCGTGGTCTCTTGCGCCGCAGTTAAATCCACGAGGTTCCGGTGTCAGAGATTGTGCCTCAGAAGTTCGTAACACTGGAAACAATTTTGTTTAAAACGTTGGCTAAAACTATTGTCTAGGATTGGTATTGTTTAATTTTCGCAAATTGGCTTCAAGAAACCTACAGTTATAGATTAATGCTTTTAGCGTTGAATTATGTACCACGCCCTCTTAACATTTAAACCTAGTCGAATTTCGAGTTTATATATAAGTGGATGTGTACTAGATAAGATTTATAGTGGCTAAATTCGAAAAGTTAATCAGTGAGTTGTCATTGGTTGAATTGGCTTAAACTGCTTTGTCCAGAATGTGTGAAAACCACTGGAATATTAGTGAATATTCGCGGATTCCTATTTTGAGTGTGACACGCCAAAATTATAAATGTCGATTTATCAAAACGTATAAAAATGTCCATATCGTGACTCAGATTGGTATAAAATAATTAGTTTTTACTGGCTTAGTTTATTTACATAATATCTAGGATTTTTACAGTGCTACAGCATTGAAAATTACTTACGTTTGTGGTAATAAATCATCATAGGCAAATGGAACTCTCGTACACGTGTAAGAAATAAATATGCATTTTGCGCATAAATTTTTGGCTAAGCCGTTTATATTGACCGAGATTTCAATGAGCTCGTGAACCTTCAGTTATTCTGCTTAGAGCCAGTAGCGTATCATTGTCCTGGTGTTACCACTTGCAAATAAAACATTTGAATAGAAGCTTGCCGTTCTGCCGGTACTTTCAGCTAGTTTTAGGGTTGAACGTTACGGTCCGCCCTGAGACATCTTGGGAACCATTAGCAATTTTTTTTTATTGGTTTCTATAGAATGTTTGATGATTGTCTATGCGTTACATTTTTAGTGCTGTTTTGCTCGCAATCATTGCGGTTTACCTCGATGAAATTGTCTTGTCGTGTGTAGTTTACGTGATTGTTAATAAGATTTTCGCGTGCGGTTTGTGTAGCCTATTAAGAAAAATTCAATTAATATTTTTCACGATTATATTAAGCTTAGGCAAACCACGTAGGCAGATATGATATTACGGCTCAAACCACTATTAACCAGTTATCGCATTCTTAACCCTACAGCCGGCCTAAGAATTGTATTTGTTAACAAACACAAGTCCCACAAATTGCTTGTTGTCTGAAAGTGGTCACCAGAAATTTATTTTAATTGCACCAAATGGAGGTTATGACATTCAGTTTTTTTTTGTTTCGAACTTTAAAACTTCGGTATTGGTCCGTGACGTTTTTGTATCTGTGGCTCAATTTGGGATAATAGGCATATGCGGCAGTTACTTCGATATCAGTACACTGAACATTTTCCTGCATCCATAACTCCTTGGACGTGAGTTCAACATACCACCTGTGTGGTTGCAACAGGATGACGCCGTAGCACACGGGACAGGATCATCAATAGCAGATGTTATGCTCATCTTCCTCCAGCACATGCGCATGCTCTCTCGTTTCGATGGTGTCTCCTAGCTCCCTGGCTGCATTGATATGTCCGCATGTGGATTTTTTTAGGTTAACTTAAGTCTATAAAGTTTATACAAGGAGGCATCATACCGTATAGAATCTGAATGGGGATCGAGCGCCAAAGCAGTGAATTTCCACAATTTTCGACGTAACTTTTTCCCCTCGCTTATTATGAAAATCAAGGCTCGACAATCCGTAGATTACACTTTTGTACACCTTGTTACTTTATTTCACTGTCACGGACATTCTTATTTTTGGAGCACTGATGGCAAATAGGAAAAATGTCTCTTTTTTCCTATCTGCCATCACTGCTCCAAGAATAAGACTGTCTGTGGCTATGTAGTAATGTAATAAGTTGTACAAAAGTATCATATCCGGATTGTCGAACTTTGATTTTTGATAATAAGCGAGGGGAAAAAGTTATGTTGAAAATTTTATTGCGAAAATTCACTGCTTTGGCGCACCATCTCCCTGAAGTAGTGCGTTCGCCAAGAAATCGCTGCTGTCAGGGAAGAAATGGTGGTGATTGCAACGCTTAACTTTGAAGACAAACTCCGGATTTCCGTGCAGGAGGTAGGTTGCCATTTCATTTTTCTCATATAAAATGCAGAGTTGGCCGAAAAAAAAAATGCATTGACGTAGTTGGTAGCGCTTTCGTAAACTCGCTGAGATTTTATTGTTCGAAGCAGGTTTTTATATGAATTGTACAGCATTTCTAATTTTCAATATTCTTACCAAAACCTGCATTTCTTTACTTTTATTTTTGTGTATTTGCAATAAATTTATAGTGACGACTTTACGAGTTATCCCAGTTCGAAAATTATAATTTTTTTTCCCACGTTTATTACTTTACTGACCTGCAATCATATTATTTTACATGTACAGCGTGGACCAGAATTCATGTGCCAAACTTCGGGACGGGATTGTTTATGTAAAATAAGTAGGGGTTACATTGTACAGCACTATTGCGTGATGAATACTGAGGGAGCTACACGACGTTGAAATCAACATTTTAAAATACACTACTGGTAAGTATAACTTTGGAGCCGTCAAAATTTGCATAGAGCTGTTAGTATCAGAGCAAATAAATATGTGAAGATGTGGTTGGCGCAACGCTCCCCTTCACTGCTAATGTAGGGATTACTCAACCTATTTGTGTTAGTAACTTTTAATCACTAAGCGGTAATAAAATATTCTATGCATATCATTGCTTATCGCTAAAAATGAAGGGAAAAGTAGGTATTTTGTTAATTCACTCCTGTAAACAGTTTTCGAGAGAATGCGAATCAAAATACGAAGGTGCAGTGTAACCCCGCAGAGGTAGGCAATACAACGGCTTTCTGAGCAATGCTAATTGTAGCATTGAATGGTTAAATTGAGTACAGTAGCGAGAGGAACTACCACATCTGTGGGCGCATCACTATCCCCACCACATGCACCCAAGTGCACTGCAGTGTCAACATGTGGGTTGGACATTGGCAGTAATTATTTGTTGGGACTTTATTTGCTACCTGACCGCTTCAATGGAGTCCATCACTTAACGTTCCTGCAGGAAGTATTGCCGGAATCACTGGAGGAATTATCATTGGTAATTCGCCGCACGATGTGGTTTCAGCACGATGTGGCACCATCACATTTTTCTGCTGCCGTATGCCGCCATCTTAACACCACGTTTGCAGGTTGCTGGACAGTCAGTCAGACCTTATGAATTCGAGTTTGTGAATACACAGAAATGTTAATAACTCCCAAAGACCTCGGCGCCATCATGTGACACCAAAAAAAAAAAGCGGGTTTCAAATACGTCAGAAGAAGTCATCCCTCTACTGCTTCTTACAACACACTCAAATTAATACAATTGCCAAATGGTGTGAAGCTATTGGTATTCTGCAAAATGTTAACGTTTTTACGATTGCCAGCTTTTGTGTTTCGAATTGTATGTAACCAAGGAAAATCAATTACTTTTTATCCCACGTATTAAGTAAGATAATGCACTCGAATTTCTCGCGGTGGTCGAGGGGTCAGACCTCTCGCCTCCCACCAATGCGATCCGGGTTCGATTCCCGGCCGGGTCGGTCACCGGATTTTCGCATGTGGGAATTGTGTCGGACGATGCCGCTGGTCGGCGGGTTTTCTCGGGGATCTCCAGTTTCCCCCGCCCCCTCATTCCGGCGCTGCACCGTACTCACCTCATGTCACCCTTCACCAGCGCTGAAGACCTTGATTGCTAAGCGTTGACAAAATTCTCTCACTCACTCGAGTTTCTCGGCTTTCGAGAGAGTTATTTTTCAGAACCCAGACTAGAGCCGATAGCATATAATTGCTCCGTAACTTTGTTGGAAGGTTTTTTTTAATGTAATGTAAGTTTTTGAGACAAACGTTATAGGCCTACATATTTTTACTAGTTTATAAATTCTATGTAAATTTCGTAAATTAACTAATTAACCACCATCGAGCTGTATTTTGTCTCGACAAAATCAGAGTACTTAGTTTAAACCTGCTATAACAAAGTTAGGAGGCGATTTTACGAGCTCGAAAAAAATTATTATAGTCAAAAATGTAGAAACTCGGATCTAAGCCCTTAAGAAAATAGTGTTGCATGCTGTGTTTCTGAGGGCGGGCTGTATGGGGCCTGTGTCGAAACACCTTGAGGGCTGGCACATGACTCAAAGCCCGGGTGTCTCATAGTGGGAATCCCGCCGAAACTACGTCATTAATACCTGTCCCAACTGCGCTTTTACCCTGCGAAGCGGCGTACGTAACTCGAATCACGTGCAAAACATGATGAAATGTCTAATTTTAGACCCCTGTGATGCGGTAATTCCCCTACTGTTTTGCCTAATATATAAGGGCTGAATCGACAAATTCGGGGAGAGTTCGCTATTGGTAGTTCTAGAGGAAGGTGCTACGCCTGTTGGGAGAGACTGGTGAAGACATCTTGGTGACGTCAGAGTCTACTGTGAGGCGGCAGGCGGCTACCTTCGGAGCAGTGTTGGACGAACCAAGAGGACTGCTGCGGCGGGCTGACAGCGAAGAGGAGGTGCGCGACGGGAGTCGAACCGAAGACCTCAAGAGTGAAGACAGCGGTGCACTCGGGGTGCTGCGCACACATGGTGAGCCATCACCACTTCGGACTGATAAGGTTGTACATTGTCCCTATTTGAAAGCCTGTTTATTGGATATATGACTGAATTTTGTTGCGATTTGTAATTTTCAATTAATTGATGGTAGACTTTTTTTGTGCTTTAATTGTCTAAGCTAATTAACGTGTCTGTGACACAGTAGTAATTGTGTGCATAACTAATTGTGTTGTGAGAGTTATAGTTGATTACTGTTTTGTGTATTTCGTAGCTTTGTGAGCTATTAAATCCAGTACTTAATTTAACTCTTTTATTTTTAATTGTAAGACCGCTATCCCAAAAGAACTCATGGGAATTGCCCACATGTGAAGTTTGTGTCCTAAAACTTGTAACAATACGTTGTCTCTTATTGCTGTAAGTGCGTCTTCGTCGGGAATGACAATGCAAGTGACCTAAACTTGCATTCTTGAATGACATACCATGTCTTGGTCTTTGAAGTTTTTACATTTCAAATTCGAATATATTGATGCACATATTACGTAACGGCGATAATGTGTGTGTCGCATAAACTAGAGTCGATGGACAGAAACTCGCATTATATAGATGTCAACTCGCATGTATTATATCTTAGACTACTGCTGCTTATAACAGTTATTCTACCCCCGTGTATTAAATGAGAAGATATTGTAGATAACATTTTTCAGCCCTAGTCATTGTACAAGCCTATGTAAAAGCACTTGGCAGTGTTTTATGTTTACATGCAGCGGAAAGAAATAAACTGGCTAACAATGGAAATTAAGTAGGGCTTTTTTTTACTGCTTACTTTATCCTGAACCCCGCCTATTCACACACACACACACACACACACACACATACATTATATATATATATATATATATATATATATATATATATATATATATATATATATATATATATTTCTCGATATTTACGTATTTATTTTTGTTTTTCGTAAACATTTATCCATCGAGACTGTTTTGTCTAAACGGAACTACATTAAGTTCTCTTATAAATGTCGCTTTTAAGGGGGCGGTTCATGCCAAATTTTTCATTATTTAAAAATTGTTGTATTTGCACGAGATAGTGTTTATTTTGTATACATAAATGATGTCTATTTTTTGCTTACTGGAATTTTTTGTAGCTTTCATAGTTTGTGTAAAATGGCATTTCATAGTCAAAATTTGCACATTTCTGTTTTATGAATTTAATCAAAACCAACAAACTCAACAACATGAAATAATTCACACTGAAACACAATGTCATGGGCTGCATCAACACGTGTATAAAAACACAGAAGCTAAAATTTTTGTATTAAAAAAAATATATATTGAATTTGAAAAAAAGTTCTGTAAACATCAGTAATTTTTTTAAAATGCAAAAATTTTAACATCTGTATTTTTATACGCGTGTTGCTATAGCCAATGCCATTGTTTTTCAGTGTGAATTATTTCATGTTGTTGAGTTTGTTGGTTTTGATTAAATTCATAAAACAGAAATGTGCAAATTTCGACTATGAAATACCATTATATACAAACTATGAAAGTTACAAAAAAATTCCAGTAAGCAAAACATAGACATCACATATGTCTGCAAAATAAACACTATCTCGTGCAAATACAACAATTTTTAAATAATGAAAAATTTGGCATGAACCACCCCCTTAAGATAATTGTTGCAATGATTCCAAAATAAACTCCCAGTCGTGACGAACCGCAACGTAGACGCCAACAAAACGTACGTTTGAGTCTTGCCAAACAACTTTGAATATTTGTGTCAACCAAGTATTTTTCCAATCATACGCACGTCAACTAAACTAAGAGTTTTGTTGGGTCAGTAAAATTATGTGTGCAACAATGTTAGAAAAAATTTCCGTGAAATTACGGAAAAGTACTGGCAAAAAATTATCCATAAATCTTCGTAAAGTAACGGACACTCAGTTTTTCTTGATAACGGAACCCTCCGTGAATAACGGAAATTCTGTTTTCCAAAAAAAAAAAAAAAAAAAATTTCTGTAATCTACTAGCACTCTATTTTCTAGAAATACTACGTTTTCTTATTAACTATGTACTATCGAGATTTTGACGCACTATTTAGTAACCTGAAAATTTTTTCGAAGTTGCTGGAATTCGAACCCACGACCTTATAATTGCCAGGAAGAAGCTCTAACCATTGAACCACAGTGACAGTTTAAGAGTAGGGCCTAAATGAGTTCTATGCTGTGGTAAGATACGAACTTTATAAGAGATATCTATTGTATTTGACATCCAGGATCCATAGTGATTATTTATACCACTTTTTTAACTAAACACAGTTAAATATGTTTTAAAATTGTAGAAACATATTTTCATTAATTTATGGAAAGTTACGGTCAAACATCCGTAAACTGGCAATACGAACAAATTTCCGTAAACAAAATATTACGGAAGCCACTTCCGTAAAATTACAGTACTTTTCTGTAAATATTTTCGTGAATTTACGGAAATGTTTAACTGTGAACGTCTGTTTTGTTAAGGTAACAACGTTTGCGTGTATGTGTTATCCTCAGAGGTACACATGGTGGTTAGTCTGCCGAAGATATTTTTGTGTAAATAGAAAAGCGTAGCCTACTTTAAAATAGAACTGTATACTTGAGGAAGCACTTAAGACGTATGCAAACGACATAAGTTGTGTATTGCATCAAACGTCAGGCAGCCGGCCAGCGCAACGTGAGTGAGGGCCAACATTATAGATGTTATCATCTATCGAGTTGTACGGCACTTACGTAGAAACTAGTGGAACGCTCATTCGATTTCTAACCACAGTTTATTTATGTACACCGTTTGTGTTTTTTTCTTCCGACCGCGGCTGTTTCGACCCTGGTCTGTTTAGTAGAAAGTGTTCGTACATTTTGCAACAAGGTACCGGTTTAGCGACTGGTGGTCGCGAGTGCTTCGGTCCAGTATGGTGCTATAACGCGCAACTTTGCGGGAAAACAGGTTGTGTGTACTTTTGTTCGAATATATTTTATAAAACTACGCCTTACAAGGAAACGAACCTGTAAGGTAAGGTGTATGGTGTATTACTTTTGTAGCTGTTAAATAAAGTTTTTATTTTGAAATAAACCTGATTTAGTTGAACGAGTGAGTAAAGCAAGATTTAACCAGAAGTTGTGGTCATTTGGCAAATGGCGTATAATTATACTACAATATCATATTGCAAGTGGCTAGTATCTGCAAGGACGTGTTTCTGTGAAGGGGTATAGAGTCGGCATTCGTTTATGTAATGATTTCTCATCTTTGTAAACATTGGGTCCAGTTCACTTGCAAATTAACGGAGATGTCATACGCCGTATGTTCGTATTTGGTTGCCGGACTTTAGCGGTGCGTTTTACATGTTAATCTAAATTAATACCCAAATTGATTGAACTTATTGACATTCTTTGTTTCAGGGATTGCGAAAAGTGTGAAGTTGTAATTGATAAGGAAATAAAGCACCACCACCCCCCCCCCCCCCAAATGTAATACCAACATATTTAAAAATATTTCATTTTGAGACAAATGCAGTGATACATGCATGCATGCATGCATACATACATACTTTAAATTTTTGATAATTATAGTAATTACACTAAATATTTTAGCATTGCATCGAAACATATCTTCTGATTCTTACCTTCGTATAACGTAAATGGTAGAAATGTTAGTCTTGCACTTATCATTGTTATTTGGCAAATATACTAAAAACGGTTTTTTTAATGCTTGGGATGCTTTTCTTGGTTATGTTAGTACTACATTAGGTAGAGAAAACTATCCTCTATTTCACCACATACATAACTCAAATATGTTAATTTGTTAATTATGTTGGTATTGTATTGGGGGTACCATTAAATTGAGATTAAATAGAGGCAGACTTGCCTCCAAGAATATTAGTTTACTGGAGCGGACTACAGTTGTTATTTGGCTGTTCGCTAATACAGTCATACCACATTACTTTACTGCGCCTGCCTGCATTTAGTTGATTATTTGTTATTGACATGGCGCCCTTTAAGGTGCGTCGTGTTTGTCAAAGGCAAATTGCGAAAATGACGCGAACTTATAGTTGGAGTTTTAGCTTGTTGCCCTAAGAAAACGCGAATTTTTCAAGCATGTAAAATTTCTGCGGGTTCAACTACGTGCAGACTATGAACTCTAGTCTAATTAGTTTGTACATTGGCTGTTGACCCAGTTTTACGCGAGAGGTATTCGTTCTTTGATTTGCCAGGTTTGTTACTCGTCCGTAAAACTTAAAGTAGTGTGTGGCAATCCGTGAACTAATTGCAGAATATACTTAAATCCACACAGATCTCCAGTTCCTTAGTTACAAAAAAATTACTAAAGTACTATTCGTATTTGTATTTGCTGTGAAAAAATATTTTCTAGGAAGCATGAATAAAACAGGAAAATCTAAAATTTTAAAATACGTCGCGCAGCGTGCACTGTATTACAGTTTTTAAAAATAAAATACTTAACATACGCTTATCCTTAAGGAAGTAGTTTCTTAGATTTAGCTATTGGTTTATATTTGCTTATGTGTAATTATTATGACTTAATTTTAAAAATCAGAGTTACTAGTGACATAACAGCATTTTATAACTGAATTGTTAGTGGACCTGGCGTGTGAGCCATGTTTTAGCGTGGTACGAAAAGTATTTGTTCTTGTGTAACTATTAACATTTTTTCCAATGCGTTTATCTACGAAAAGAAGACACACTCAAACTGTGTCCCTATTATTTTAAAAATGCCGTCCGTTACTTAAAAACATAATTTCCTAGCTCCTAAAAAGTGCTAAAAATGACTTTTCCACGTTGCCGTAACTGAGAGAATATCAGCCGTAATTGTAAAACAAAACCATAGAAACCTGCGTTAGACTTTACTACTTACTTTCAAAAAAAAATAAATAAATAAAATAACAGGCTCATCGCTTGAAGTCCCATTGAAAACAGATTCTACGAGAACAGTGCAGAGGGTTATTGACGGACGTTTTATATTCGACTTATCGCCTTCCACGTTTCCGTGCCTCAAACGTGACAAGAGAGCTAGCGTCTACCAAATAAAAAGTGATCTGATTACCTGTATTTACTGATGAAAGGCTGAAATCAGTTAATAACTAGGTTATCTCCAGTTATGATTACACAGATAAAAACAGTAAAGGTATATAAACTGACATGATCTTAAATCAATTGTAACACATTCTCGATTTCCTATTTAGCTTTCTTTTTGATTATCTAACAAAGCATTATTTTATGTTATGATCAAATATAAGTACAAACACGATTTTAACGGTTCTTCCCCCCGCTCCCCCTTAAGTACGCTGCCGTGTGCTAGTGACTCGTGCTTGTCTGGTTGTTAGGGCACGACGAGCACCACGATGACGGACGACACAACCACCCAGGCAGCAGTTAGTGACCTCCGACCCCGCCAGGCGCGCCTCAGTCGCGCTTGGACCTGTCTTCACTGTGGGTGGTGGCTGCAGGCATGCGCGATGTCCGAGGAAACGGCTAAGCAATTACCTCCCCACGCGATAGGAGGCGGTTCCCCGCCGCTAATTGCAGTGGCGATTTTCCCTCGCGGAAAGCCGGTTGGTGACGTCGCGTCTGGCGGCGCCGGGAGGGGTAGGGGGTGGTGGCTATGAAAGTGAAGTGGCCACGGACCGCGGATAGCGTTGGGTCCGTCAGATTCCGTCACTTGGCCTTGGCGAGAACAACAATTGCTGTTTGGATGTTAAATTAAATTTAGTTGGGCTTAGTTACCTGGCGAACCACTACAAAGATTTTTATTCATCTTGGAAACTGCCCACATTGCTACGAAATTTTTAGGCTTTCATCTCTCCCCTCATCCTGAAAACTATGTACAGTTGAAACACTCGATTATTTCCCCGAATTGTTTAGTCTTGTAATTATCCACTGACTATAGAAAATTATTTTTATCCAAAAGTGATAACTTGAAAGGTGGTTTTTCTCTACGTAATATAATTTAAAACGTGAATTCTTAGCCAACTCTTTGGCCGTACGCAGTGTGTGCCAACAGCTTGCGGCGTGCTTCCGTGCATTACATTTTTCTTAGAGCTTAGAGACGACATCAGGTGTAACTTTTTTTACTATATAAAAGTCATTTAACTATTTCCGTGTCACTTGCAAATTCTGCTACTTCTTCTCCCTCCTTCATTTTTTTGCTACACTATAATTTTACGAAGTTTGGCTTCTCGGAGAAGAAGAAAACAAAAGAAAAAGGGCCAATATTTATGTCGCCTAAACTTACACCTACGGATAACGGAATCGTCCGTCATTATAATCCAAAACCCTATGCATCGTGATGTCTATACAACCTGTTGCGCCATAGAGGACTCTTGTATTGTTGCGGCCGACCTCTGTAGTGTGGTCGGTAGCATGCCGGCTTACGATGTGATGGGCTCTGGGTTCGAATCCCAGCAGGGGCATGGATGTTAGTGTCGTTTATATAGATTTAGTTAGTTCGTAGGCCGTCCCTTAACATGCCTAAGTACATAATACCGGGGGACGGTAATAAACCATCTAAATAAATTAATACAAATTGTATTGTTTTGTGGGGCCGCAAGTGGAATGGTCAGATCATTCGCCTCCCACCTAGCCGATCCGGGTTCAATTTCCGGCGGGGTCGGTCCCCAGATTTTCGCATGTGGGGATCGTGCCGGACGATGCCGTTTGTCGGAATTTTTTTCTGAGATCTCCCGTTTCCCCCGCCCCTTCATTCCAGTACTGCTCCATACTCACCTCAAGTCACCCTTCACTAGCGCTATAGACCTCAATGTCAAACACTGACCAAAATCTCTCACTCACTGTATTATTGTGTGATGCATGATCTGGTAGTTCGGCCCATTATCTTATGACATGGTTTGTCGTTTCTTGTCGTACGCTGTGTACATTTTTACATTTTGTACCTTCATGTTGTACTAATAAGTAACGGTGATTATTTTCACTTTATTCGAGACGCTAAGCATAGCAGCTTGAGTGTTGGTGTTGTGTGATTTTATTAATTTTCAGATTATGAATGGCATTTTATTAATTCCCAGATGGCCTTGCAAACACTCTGGGACAAAATATATGACGTCTAAATTTTGTACACTTGATTGTGGCGCTAGAGATTATGCTAAACGAACGCGTCACTCTGGCAAAATGTATACGAATAAGTTAACAAATTATACAGGATTGTTTTTTTCCCCTCCGTAGCTTTTCTGTATTGACCTTGAGATTATAATTTTCTTTTGAAATTTTTGGGTACCGTAGTCCAAATCAAATCACCATATTTTCGCGGTTTCTTTCAAAGTAACTCCGATGGTGCGTGCAGTGCTCTGTGATTGTGATGTCTCCTCGACCTCCGCTGAGGAGACAGCTTTGGATTTAATCTGGCAGACTTCTTCCGGGTTACGGTAAGTGAGCGAAAGAAAGCTAGGATTTGTTGAGCTGACCGTTTCACGGTGCTCATCTCTCTACAATGGATGCAGGGCTTCTTGGTTGGCCAGCTAGAGTCTCTCACGCCAGATGAAATCGGTCCAGGGCAAAGTTCTTCGGAGTAGCGTACCGTGGAGGTTACGATCCGTCGAGCCTGCATTCTTCGTTTCAATCCCCGTGCACTTGGGTTTCTAATTCTTTTTTGTCGGTTCTCACGAGGAATCACCGTTGCGGAAAAAAAGTGAAATTTCTTAATTGTATCTATGTATTTTTCCTGCCTTCCCTGGCATGATTTTTTTTTTAATCCAAAAATTCTTCTTATCCAATTAGTTAATGATTCTCGGTTATGTTTCTTGAATTACTGGACAGTTTATGTATTTATGAAGGAATTTGAGACTGTCCTCAATCCTCGTAAAATAAATTTTAGTAAAATAAATTTTGCGGATTATTGTCCTACGAAAATAGTAGGCACACGTATACTCATGCCAGATTAGTCACGCCACTTACTGCTCAAACTAAAACTTCCGTTCTGCGAAACAGAAAAGCGAGAATAATTACGGCCATTTGAGCGCCTTGCACGTAGAGGCTATCAAGCCAGTGGAAAGTGAGCACGATTCGACCATACAGTCCGCCAGGCCTTCGTAACTCGAATAGGACAAGTAATCCCTGACGAAGATTGTCGAATATTGATGGCATCACACAGTGACAGTTTTTGCATCTGAATGCTTCATGTGACAGAAACGTACTGCAATTACGTGTATGTGATAGTGCAAATGGTTAATTGTATCTACTTAAGTTACATCTAATGACGAACATTATATTTTTTTAACGCATACCTTAGTTACCAATAAGTATCGATTTTGGTATTCTGACGTTGAATTCCTTGTAGTAGTTTTAGCCTCTAACTTCAAACATCTTTGGTAAAAATAAGGTCCTCAAAATTATCGTAAAACTGGTATGTTACAGCTGGTGCCCTTTAATTAAAACAATTTACTGCTGTAACGCTTAATATGCAATCAGCATTGCGGAGTATTTTAGAAGTTCAAAATCATGTCGGTCTGTTATCGTCTTATACTTCGATTTCATGGTGTTTTTATTTGTTGAAATTCTAGGCGTTATTGTTGGTGTTTGAACCTTTCTTCATAATTTTTTCCCTTGAATGTTCCTGAAGGACTACATAGCTGTTTTCTTATTTATTTATTTTTGTCAAGCGTCGTCTTTTCTCGGCTTGTTCTTCCCCCAGTAAAGATCTGCAGCACAGGACTTTGTGTGGGTGGGCCATGTCGTGCCGCAACAAAATTTCACATGCATATTGAAGTAATTTATTACACTCTATTTCATACAAAATAATTCAATGACTTGGCAAATAGAAACTATCAAATGTCACGTTAATTAGCATGGTCAAAACTAACATAATATTCCCTTTACGTATCTTGCCCATTTCGTAAATACTGAGGAAGCTAAGTGAATGTAATTCGCAAATCATAGAGTGGAAATTGTAAAATTTATTTCATATACAGAATTTCAATTTTAGTCCACATTATATGCTTTCTTTGTAACTATCGTGTTTAAATCAATGGTCTCTGCAATGACTCGAGACAAATGCTAATTTTCACGTAATCTATAAGTGAGTGAGAGATGTTTAGTCAGCGCTTAACATAGAGGTCTTTAGCGCTGGTGAGGGTTGAAATGAAGTGAGTATGGATAAGGTTAATTCTACTACAGGTTAGAAAGATCAATGTTATAAGTTTGGCACAGGGAAAATTTCTGCCACTTGAGCGCTGGTATCGCTAGTGCACCAAACTGACCAATCACAGAGCTCTCCTGAATTTTAAGTTTTATTAAGTTCACAATTTAAAACGCGATATCGATTTCTTTTCACTTTAAAATTAAATTAAGTGACTAATATAATTTCAAAGTTTATTTATATTTAATTTGACTACGGTTTTGTATTTATCTGGTCTCTTAGCGATTGAAGCGAAACTAGTGGCAGAAATTTTCCCTGTGCCAAGCTCTCCCATAAGAAAACGTATTTTCTTTCTAACCTGTAGTAGAATTAACCTTAGTATGGAGCAGCGCCGAAATGAAGGGGCGGGGGAAACGGGATATCCCTGATAAAACCCGCCGACCAACGGCATCGTCCGGCATGATTCCCACATGAGAAAATCCGCGGACCGTCCCCGGACCGCCTTGGTGGGATGCGAAAGGTCTGACCATTCGGCCACCACAGCCCTTCTAGAAGTAAGGGTTTTATTCTTAAGATAAAGGGATAAATGTTTAATACTTGCCACACATATACATAATTATAGTTCCTTTCTGTTTTCAGATAATACATTACATTTTTTTTTTGCGTGTGTTCATGATCGATGTTATTTTGACTTAATAATAATTAATAGACTACACATATGGTTAAATTGTAGTGTATCAATAAAATTGCAAATAATTTGGCTGCCTCCGTAGTGATAACTTTTATTTCGGCAGGAGCTTGCATATATTGTTTACTGTCTAGCCAATTAATTTGTTTCGAGCACTTACCAACTTGCTAATTTCTTAACTACCCATTAATAACATATTATCTATAAACCCGTTGAATATGCTCAAATGACGTTGAAAATGTATTGAAAGCTGTAAATGGTAACAATAACACAATAATAATAAATATTATGGAAGTGTTATTTTGGCACCAAACTCTGCCTAGTTATGCGCTAACAGAGAGAATATAAGGGATCTGAATAATAACGTTGAGCTTCGCCTCTTTATATTCCTTGCTTTGTGATTCATTTCTAACAGCACCGATTCAAAATCCCCTCAAATTTAAACGTAAACAAGCAAACACTAATTAACTTCCGCCGTTGGCTGCCGATCATTATTACTTTCTTTTTCTTTTGTTGTTTCATGTATGCCGGTCCGACCAAACGAAATAAATATTCGTTCGCTGGCAACTCCCACGAATAAAGACTATACGAGAGAGAGAGAGAGAGAGAGAGAGAGAGAGAGAGAGAGGGGGGGGATGTTGGAGGACTGCCGACAAAATAGGGGGGGATAATGATACAACAAGAGGGAGGGGAGGGCAAATGCATAATTGCCCGGGACTACGTAACCCGTCGTCGCTTAGATTTTTAAATTTGTTTATGGATGGTGTTATGGATCTTTATACAAACACACAAAACTTAATGGCGTCAGTGTTAACAGAGTTTAGTTTAATGGAAATATAAATAAAAAATAAGTTGACGTATTTTGGATATTGCAAGGCCAAAAAAGACTTATATATTGTTTGCATAGAGGTCTGAAATGCTGGTGACGGCTCTCCCACTAATGCGATCCGGGTTCGATTCTCGGCAGGATCGTTCCCCGTATTTTCGTATTTGGGAATCGTGCCGGACGATGCTGCTGATCGACAAGTTTGTTCGAGGATCTTCCGTTTCCCCCGCTCCTTCATTCCGGCGCTGCTCATACTCACATCATGTCACCCCTCATCAGCGCTGAAGACCTAGTGGTTAAGTGCTGACCAAAATATTTTCAATCAATGTAATGTTCGACGACTCATAGTTAAACTCTCACGATTCGAACTTAGTGCTCTGGACGTACGTCGGTTGTAATAAGAGGCGCAGTTCTCGTCTCCCATAGCTCAGCGCGGCGTGGGATGCCTCTTGTGTTTCGGTCTGCCGGCAACTTTTCCTCGCGAGCATGCCGACGGGGAGAAAAACTAGCCGTGTCGAGGGGTGCTGTGTCGGTTCGCTGTCCGCGGAGCCCTGTTTTTAGAGGGCTGTCCGGTTCGTTGCACGTTTCTGCGCGCGGGGCTAGAGCCTTGCTTCTTTCTTCCCTTTGCCAGCACGATTTTCCCTTATTACATCATTCATTTTCGCCGTTTTTGATCATGTCTAGATCTGCAGCAGCTGGGAGTCAAGGTTATAATGATTGCAACGGGGTCTAGTGTCCTGATCACAAACATATTTACTACGTTTATAGCAACAACTCAATCTCCGGATTGAACTTGGAGTGAATCGAAGAATCTTGATCCAAAATTTACTTTAAACACGTTGCTATTGGCCTGAAGTTTGAGTGGAGTAAGTAATCCAGTCCAGTCGGCAAGGTGGAGTGGAGTGTAGAATCTGGATTGAAACATTTTCTTTAAACACCCTGAACGAAGATGACGCGGTCGCCATGTTGAATTGTTTCTTTGATTATGTAAGATGTTAGAATTGCCTTGGGCTAACTAAGTCTAGAGACCGGAAAATATCGCGGATTCAATTACCCGCATGCTAGATTCCATTGTCCTATGCATATTCAAGCCCCGTCTATTCGAAAACTCTTTAATGTTATAAAATGGGAAGTGGAAAATAAATCAAAATAAGTATTCTGACGAATAAATTCAAACAAAATACCTAACAAATATTCACATTTAGCTTTTTAACAGTCATTTGTTTTGTAGTTCAGTGTTTCGCAAATATATGTCTCTCGGCACGGATTCGAATAGTGTTTACATGTCAATCTGGACCGAAAATTTTACTATAAATACATTTCAGTCCGCGTTCACATAGGTTCGCTCCATATTGAATCCAGTCAAAGTTCAGTTCAGTCCAGCCTGGAATTTTACTACAAAAGCACTAATTTTATCGTACGCTCCCGATCGAAGAGTAACGATGAACTGCGATAACGATAAATTATAGTCGATTATCAATAACGTCATTGTACAGTATAGTTTTTTTACATATCGCAATGCGATAAGTTCGTAGTCACACACCATGAAAGGCCAAGTAAAAATAAAATACGCGTAAATGAAAACAAGAATTAGTAATGGTAGTGCGTAACTTCATTCTCTTCTATGGTGCGTATGTCTTACGAAACAACGATTATACTAGGTAAGGTACAATCGTTGAGTGGATATAAGATAGAGCGATAATAGGCTTCTGCGTTATGTGGATAACATATCACGTGATCGTAGGAAAAAGAATAGTTGAATGTTATGTACAAACAATGACCATGTGCTAATTGTAAGTTATAAGTAAAATATGCTTAAAATATATCAGATTTGAAATATTATTACGAGAAGTATTCTAGTGCTATAAAGGCAACATTTGTAATATCGGGAAATAGAACTGAAATATTTTTTGAAAGACTGTTCTAAAGGTGAAAAATATTTAATAAGATACTAACAATTGGCGCATAGTCGGTTGATGCATGACACAGTCCAGGAAAAATCTTCTAGTTTCCTGTAGAGAACATTTTTAGTTTTAGTGTAAACATTGTGGCCAATTGCTGAAGATATTACTAGATTGCTGCTTGCTTGTGTGGTTTTTTTTTTTGCTTGTAACTATGGCAGAAGGATTTGATACAGATGAAGCAATTGACTCTTTAGTCGCACGATATACGTTAGCTATTGATTCTATGATTGTGTAAAGTTTCTCATAAATCAGTAAATAAGCATAAATATCGGCTGTAGTAATATAAACACGTGCTCAATATTGTACACGTTAGGGGTCACGTGAATGTATGAATAACAGAACATGTTCGTTTCAGGATTTTTGCTACTGAGCAGCTCGATTAGTACTTTGCTACCTATATATTCACTTCATGTTTTCAATCGGCTTTATAAGAATATGGAAAAACGCATTGTTGAATTTAAACTGTTTGATCTCCATGTACAGTGCTGGAAGAGGAGTCTGCCATGGCGTTTGTTAGGGAACCATCCCAGCATTCTCGTGGAGAAATTTCGGGAAACCATGGAAAACCGAAATCAGGATGGCCGGAGCCGCGGATTGAACCCGGGTCCTCCCGAATGCAAGTCCAGCGTGTTACCGTTGCGCCACCTCGCTCGGTCACTGCCTTCGAAAGGGGGAGGGAGGGGTGGGGGCGCATGCGTTCGGGCCCGGCGCAGTCGGTTATATTATCAGAAAAAAAAAAAGCTTATCCTCTAATAGCAATGCATATCCCATCAAACTTGCATTCAGGCGGTTGATTTGGGAATATATAATTCGTAACTTTTAAACAGGGACGATCAGCTTTCCTTCGTCCGGGGCAAGAATTGTGATTTGCCCTCCTCCCCCTCCTTTCCAACCCTCCTTTTTTCCAACAGTCCAGTCAACTGAACACTAATAAACGAATATTGCTTACATTGTTTTGCGCTCGCGTAAATAACAGTATAAAATTTCATTAGAAATACACAAAACCTGTACTTACTAGCTACCATTAGCAGTGTTTTAAGTGTGCATTCTAATTATAAATACTGTATTTATAACATTGTATGGTGTTCAATGTTAATAAAAATACAAAACTAGTAAAAGTGTAACTATTGGTAGATATTGTATCTTTTTTTACTCGTTTATATTTTTTCCCTGATAATTTTCGGCACCACCAGCGCCCCCTCACCCGGCGCCCGGGGCAGTCTACCCCCCATCCCCCCCCTTGATCCGCCTAAGCTTGAAAAACAGAAAATAAAAAAAATGCATTTGAGATGGTAAGGGCAGGGTCTACGATAACTTACTTGCATAGGGGCCCGGAAATCTTGCCGGTCGCCCTGATGGCAACTCAATCTGCAAGATATTAGCTAACGCTCATAAATCGCAGCGATATCTGTGACTTAGAAATACTCTCGCTAGAAAAATAATTTTCGTGTATCTCTGACTTACATCAACGCCGAAACAAAATTGTGGTTTAACACACAGTTATTTACGCTCTTGTAGTTATTTAAGTTTTATTCATTCTCTACTTTGAAAATATTTTTCTGTTAATTTTTTTATTTGAATACGAATGCGTGATATTTTGTGTGATATTTATTATGATTTAGTTATGAATGTTATATTAATGGAGCATACGAAGCAATTTGAAAGGTTGTAGTTTCTGTCGTAGTTCGGAAGAATTGCCACATTTGTCTTGATCCTCTAGACTAGTTTAACGTCGAGGTGAAGTTGAGAACAACAGTTCGCGAGGATGGCGGGAAGAGAGAGAAGAACTCAGTTTTCAATGGGTAGAAGCTCATTGAACGTGCACTGTAAACTGCCGGCGCCTGCAGGAGGATCTTGTTCTCCACGTGTAGACACGGTCGTCTCCGCCGAGCTTCAACTGCCTGCTTGACGTGGGAAAGTGCCACGGCCGCTCTTCAAATAACTCCCCTCTCCCCACCCAACCACAAATATTTTGTTATTCTTACCCCGTTGGCCCGTCCTTTCAAGGTTGCACGGCAAGCACGTGGGCTAAGCCGGAACAAATGGGCGGTGAATATCCGGGCCTTGTTTGCGGTACGCCGCGGGCGAAGACTGGCCTTGTTCCCACCTTCGTGTTCCGACAGTCGCCGTAGTTACATCGTCTCGGAAACATTTGCATAAACTTAATAACCTTCATCCAAGTGTTCCGTAATGTCAAGGAAAATAGACTTTGAAAATTTGTATAATATGTAAAATGGTACCATAGAATTTTATGAAAGCTTGTTTTCGAAGATTGGGACCTTTTAGGAAATTTCTGTACAAGAAGTGAAACACCGCCAAAAATTTTGTTACGCAATACCACAGTTTATTTTAAAATCTTACCTCGTTTTCCTTTATGATCATCCGCGTAATTCTATGTATTGCGGTGTTCTCCCCAGCACAAATTTAGAGCTGGGTGGTTCACGAGACCAGCTGGGTGCATCATGGAATAAGCTTGATGGTGTTGATCGGATATCTGTTTCTTAGCCGGGTGGTAGAGAAAACTAGTTGGCAAAATGGGCCTGGGGAGAACACTGTATTGTAAAAGGGCTGATGCCTGAATTACATGTCAATGTTCAAACAAAGCTCCTTTAATTTTTTTACGGGAGTGTTAGTTATTTTTATCTACTGTGTGAGAAATTTTGGTCCGCATTTAACATAGACGTCTTCAGAGCTGGTGAGGGGTGACATGAGGTGAGTATGGAGCAACGCCGCGATGAATGGGCGGTGGAAACGGGAAATCACCCAGAAAACCCGTCGACCAACGGCATCGTCCGGCATTATTCCCACGTGCGAAAATCTTGGGACTGACTCCGCCGGGAATCGAACCCGGTTCGCCTTGTATTTTTATCGAAGCCAATATAATATTCAGCGAAGAATACACGCGCAGTTCGTGAAATAAACCGTTATCGCCTACAACAAAGCATTAAAACATTTCCCGGTATAAAATTCCTTATGTTTATAATATTAAAGCCGTATGTATGACATGATACTGTCTCCACAGTACGCCGTTTTGAGCAATTTCCATTGCAGCCTTTAAGGGCGCCGCCTACCCTGCGATTAAAATTCTTTGCAATGTGTTCGCAAATACGTTATTTTATGAAATTATCACAAATGATCGCACTGTGTCCATGTACAAAAAGAAAGTACGCGTCAAACGATGACGGAAGGGCAGTTTCATAGTATCATGTCAATTAGAAAAATCATTTCTTCGAACCCCTTAAAAATGGCCAAAAACAGCTATTTCAACTTGTTATATCTGAAAAGCTGCGCATGGGATTCGTGTGGAACTATCCTAGAAATATGCAATTGGCTTTGTTTTTTTTTTTTTCACCAATAAAAATATGTCACCACTAAAAGTGTAAGTCACGCCGGTGATCTACGATACCACTGCACGCCGTTTCGCTCTCTTGTGGTAGAGACGATACCGCACCAGAAGAGCTGGTCAACATCACACTTGGCGCCGTGCCTTAGGCCGGATTTACACATTGGGACAAAAGATTGGGCCAATCTTGGAAGCAAGAAATGCCAATGAGCAAGAAACGGCCAGTCGCTATTTACACACTGGTCCAGTTCATTTTTAACCAGTCATACGGCTAATTTAAATTCCATGATAATTGAGTTTCAAGTTTATTTGTAAATTGCTGCAACTACATTCGTACTCTGTGTATATATGCAGAATAATGTCCACTGATCCATTTCAACACTTCATATAACAATATTTTCCTTTCAAATTACAAACAAAAAAAGTAAAATCACGACACCAAAGCATGCACCAACGTGTAAACACAGATTAACGCCAGTGCATATGCCAATCCCTTTGATGGTTGGACCAAAACCAACAATGAATGGCAAATCATTCAACACATGGCCAACATTCCAAGATCGGAGCAAGCACAATTTACACCCTGGTCGATTCCTTCCAAGGTCGGGTGTTGGGCTAATGTTTAAAGCTGGCCTTGCAAAAACACTCAGCCAGTAGGTGGGCGGCTGAACAAAACATCCATGTGTGTCTGATTTGTATACTAATACTACTCACGTTCTGGGTTTTTAGGGTTAGTCTTTGAGTTCTCACAATCTCAAGATCAAAATTTCCCTACGCCGTGGACAGCATTTGTCACACTTGGAAATACTTCGTGATGTTATACTTGGATCAATGAGTTGACTTATAATTTCCGTCTGTGAAAGTAATGGTGGGATGGCGTATTCATCTACGCTGTGTGCCGAAGCCACAATTTGGATCTCGCGTTTGAATTTGAGTGATTTTATTTGTGTATGCTATATATTTAAACTCAGAAAGTTTATGCTACGCTTAATGGCGTTCACGTGGCAGAAATTCATAATTTTATATTTTCACGGTATAGTGATCGCTTTAGAGACATTACTTGCGATTGCATTTTTCACGTGTAAAATTGGTTTAACTCTCATAGTTTTCCTGTAGTGACTAGACAAAGTCAAAATTTGCAAGTTACGGGAACATGGTAATAACAAAAACCAAGTGTCTTACTCAAATGAAATCATTTACACTGAAATTAGATATTATGGGCAATATGCTAAAATATTTAAAGACACACAATGAGATTCCTTTGTCCTGTTAAAAAATCTGAAAATGACGGCAATTTACTTTATTATGGCAATTTTTTTAAAAATACAAAAGGACTGTTGTGTGTTGTCTTTGCGAATATAGTGCCAATATGAATGAATGAGGCAAAATAGTTACTGGAGCCGACTCCTGTAGTCTGGTCAGCAGCTTCGACAGGGAAAAGGATGGATCAAAAACTGTTTTAAGAAGTAGCCTTACATGACATAAACAAGCCTCAAGAATTCCAGCAGACGTTTCGATGGTCGTATTTATCTCCTGTGTAAGGTACATAAATTAAGTCCCGTTGTAAAAAAACATGTATTTACGGCTGGCAAGGAATAAAAAGGATTTGACCGAAATGAGTACTTGTCTCATAAAAATAGCTAACGATTCATGAATTGCTGTGTGTGTTCTACTTGCTAGTTTTTCCCGTAATATTACTTACTCTGTTATGAAGATTTTTTTCTGGAACATTTTACTTACTCTGTTATGAAGATTTTTTTCTGGAACATTTTGCGGGTCCCGTAATGAACCAGACAAAATATGTATACTCGGATTTTTTTTTTCGAAAATGCTCTGCACGTGTGTTTTCTGTGAAGCGATTTTTGGACAGTGTATTTTTGTTGCGTTCATACCTCGTTTTATTTTTGGAAAGCGAGAGTTAGTAATTATCCTCTCGGTGCGCAACATTTTTAAAAGTTCCTAATGCATATTTTATAAGTTTCGAGATATTAATGTTTCATTTTTTTTTTCAAGTTGTTCGGTCACTATGCTACCTCCCGCCTGTAGTGAGATAATAGCTTTCCAAGGTCGGTCGTCGGTGAGTGAGGTTCCTGGCTGCCATTATTACCGTGGTGATCAGACAGCGTGTGGCCTTCCTGGAGGGCGAAGGAGCAGCTTCGGTGAGGTGCCGGCACGTGGGAGTCGCCGGGATATTCGGCATTCTTAGAATTCATTATTCACTGTAGTTGCTGGGGCTATTGGATGATCCTTCCCCTTGACCTCCAAGTGCAGCACGTGTAACTCTTAGGGTCGTCGGAGGTCGTTCCGCTCAAACAGCTTCAGACGTTCCAGCACAACCTTTAGGCTTGTCCTCCGAGCTGAAAAGAGGGTGACACGGAGCCCGCTACAATTGGGAGCATCCTTTCTATGTAACTCTTCTATGCGTTATTTTGCCATGTTGTTCACAGCTTTGTGATTTCACTGTTCAGCTATCGAGACTGGAGAATTGCCACAATGCTGCTGACTGTACTCCGTTCCATCTGATGGCTTTTATTTTGATAGTAACTTCCGTTCATGCAACATAACATATGATAACTTTTCTAACACCATGTAACTTTCAGGTTGGACCACTGCGTGCGAGAGAGCGCGATGGTAACTCACTGGCCGCAGGTTAAATCCCTGGTCCAGCCATCTTGTTTCTTTCAGACTTGTTCACAATCACTCTAGTTGAATGCTGGGACAATACCTCAGTACAGACCGTAGTCGATTCCTTACAGTTTCCTTGTCCTCGCCCTTGACTGGACAGTAAACCGTAGGCCTACCTTCTTATCCACCCAAGAAACATCTAAGTTAAACATTCTGCAGGTATCTTGCACGGTAGTTCAGCGCTTAGCTCGTTGTAGCGATGCGGCCTTTGATGCTCGCTTCAGCTTCAAGGTCGCCCTTATAGCTCCGTCACTTCTGAGCCTTTAAGTGCAGGTAGCCGGCGCCGTTAACTTTTTTTCCTCGGAATTACTCGTATTTCTTTCACGTTGTGTACAACACGTGGAACCGTTATTAAATGTTAAAATTGGCATTGATAACATATGAACTACAACCCAAACAAACATAAAGACGTTAGGTCAAATAACATTTTTCTATTGATTTACGTATATTTAATGTTTGTGGTATTTTTTCTAGTATGCTTACAAGTGAGATATAATTTTATGAAAGTAGCAAAATAATGTTTAAATAATATTTAGGTCATTTTATTTTTCATTTATTAATTTTTTGCAATTCAAATTTCGAAATTGCACTATATTACCATATTGATCGGCGTTTTCTATGTATGTTCGACACTATATCATGACAAAGAAGGTTACACGGAAATGTAGTTATATTTTTAATTTTGTGATAAACTATACAGTTTAAGTAGCCAAGTATTAAACACTGATTGAAGGCGAACGCTTTTTCCGATTCCAGAGAAATTTCTTCACTGAGTTGCTATGACTTCTTGAATGATTTTAGCCACTGTACACAGGCGTGACTATCTTTTGTTTTTTGTTCATATCGCGTAGTATTTAATGACAACAAAATGTCCATACCGTAATTGTTTTTAAAACGTAAACAAAAATATTTTCAAGTTGGCTTCGTGATTTTATCACATTGCCGTTGATGATGTCACAAAACCATGAAAACATTTATAAAACTCAGGAAAAAAATTTGCACTCAATCGTTTTAAAGCGGACTTATCTGGCGCATGAACGGTATTGTACCGTGTCACGCCTTCATTTTATGCGGAACTGCATGCGGAACTGCTGAACCTATTTCCAATACGTTTGTGGACGAAAATAACACATACTTCACACGGCAATTATATAATTTAAGCAGCACGTTGATTGGAATTGGGATTTTTGGATTCCCGTAAAATTGCTAAAAACAGCCTTTTTTAACTACTGTAACTGTACAACTACCAGCCGTATTCGTACGTGACAATCGCCAGGCGAGGTGGCGGAATGGTCAAACGTTGTACTCGCATTGAGAAAGACATAGGTTTTTTTCCTGGCTCCGGCCGTCTTGATTTCCGTTTCCCATGATTTCCTGAAATCGCTCCAGGCGAATGTTGGGGTGGTTCTAAATCAAATACCATGTCGATTTCCCCGCTTCCTGTTGTTTTGTGTAACCGTCTGTAATGGACTTGCTCTCAACGAGACGAGATAGAGAGAGAGAGAGAGAGAGAGAGAGAGAGAGAGAGAGAGAGAGAGAGAGAGAGAGAAAACCCATGGTTCAACTGAAATGTACTTGGACAAAAGTTAGTAAAAATATTTTCTTTGCCATACTTTTCAATATAGAAACATTTTTGTTTCATCTATTTTGACCCTGTTATTTGTCCATTTTTTGTTTATATTGTATTTATTATAACGAGTAAGCAGATAAAGAGCATTGAAATTGCGGTATAAGACTTGTTATGTGGGAAATGATTGTTATTTTGAGGAAATAAGACATCGGAGAAACGTTATGTTAGCGACTTACGCTTACCGGCGGAAGATGGTCTTCGTTTATATTGGTCATAAAATGACAGATTTCGCTAGTGCCTAGAATTTATCATGTCTATGGGGTTTTATCTTCAGGTATGCCACATTACTCGTAAACAAGCGCGTATTTTCTGTCATTACCTATGGTTGCTCTAATTCGTTAGTGATTGCTCAAAAGCTCGTAATGTAGTAACTAGCATTTGCGAATAATTATTGACCATTTACTTACACATTTTGTTCCTTGCAATATTTAGCTGCAAGCAGTTATACTTGGAACAGTGACGCTGGAAGCTAAAACGTAATCTTAGCTGGAGTCTTAACAGAGACGTTGAAAGCGGACAGGTCTTCTATACAGAAGCTGCCTTTGACCGCGACCCGGTGTCAAGGGCGCTATGATCGTGTGTCAAGGTCACAGAACAGGAAGTGCCTGCCATATTGGATGGTCTCTTCTGCTGCCGGGTTCTAGGATGCTACTAACCTAGTCAGGCGTATCTCCATCCACATTCCGCGCATGCTTCAAAGCGATTCAGGAAATTGGATGTCGCATAGCGAAAAACTGCGCCCTTTGAACTGGTTGATAGTATGTGTGGTATGAATAGAAAATTATTTATGCAAGATTTAATATCATGCTCGGTAGTTTTTTTTTTTTTCTCATTGGTGCCATGAACTGACATGCGTTTTACAAACTTTTATTTAATATGCTTCATACGTACTCTGTCTTTCCGGCAAAATATTTGTAATCCATTTCCTGTCATCCGATTGAGTTGAAATGTTGAAATGTAGCATACCTATGTGACTTCGGTGCCAATGCAATAATATGATACAATTGAGCTGGTCTGATGATAGGAGCCGAATGGTGGTTTTAGGAACTCGTCAGATACACAACATAAACGTATCGTGTTTGGGCTCATTGGATTTGTCTTTACATGTACTATAGACCTAGGTGGTGTCCAGGCAGATAATTAAACACATTCTAATGATAAAAAATATAGAACATAAACATTAAAATGTAAAAAAAAAACTTTTTTTAATTTAATAGGAAAGCTACAGATGAACCTCATCCGTGATCACTTGTCAAAGACGTATGCATGCTTAAATAAAACTTACCTAACTATAGAGCTTATAAAACTGAAAACATTTTCGTAACGTCTTGAGGCGGAAACGCCATTACACGTGAAATAAAGCCTCGAGCATTTAAGAACATATATATTCATATTATTAAGTTTATGAAAGTTAGTATTACTTATTAAGTACGTACTGCTTACGCCTTTGATCAGTTACCAATGGTGGAGTTAATCTGTAGCTTTACTGTTTATCTTCATACACTAAGTATTTTCTACATTATAGATCTGTGGTTTACGTATAAAATCTTCAGGAAAACGCGTTTAGTTTTTATCACAATGCTTCAAAAAATGTCCAGACTGTGTGCAGTAATACAGTACATAATAATGCACAGTTTTCCCAGAAAGAAAATATTTGACATCTTGGCTAGTTTTTATACAAAATTTTTTATACCTTGGATGCAAAAAGTATGGGGTTTATCGTTAGGTAATATTATTGTATAAATAAATAAAAATCATTTAGTGAGTCTTTGATAGCGATATTGGGTTTTTATATTATCGAAATGATTTGTAATATAACAGGCATAGCCGTTAGTCTTGTTCGAGACCTTTCATCTCAACTGTCGTGCTACAATATTAAAACATTTTCTTTTGAAAACCTTAGACACATATTTTGCACAAAGTTCTCTCCTTACAGGAAAGTGGTTGATGATGTCTTCTGTCGATATTCAGTAGCCGTTCTGTTATGATTATAATTTTTCCCATCTTTATATGACCTCCGTACATTACATGGCCAGCGCTTAGCGACCAATTGTATCGTTTGTTCCGTACAAGTTTCTAGAACTCGCACGTAAAAATATAACATAAGTTTGTCCTGCGTCGTGTAAAAAGAATTTAACGGCAGTTTAACGACTGCAGAAGATGTATTATTGGTGCTTCGTATGTATTCCGCATTATTCGTGTATGAAGGTTGTCATCCAGACATGTACATAAAATGTATTCTTACAGGCTCGTTTATTATTAATACATTATTAAGTGTTGTTTAGTAGTCCTCATTTTTGCGAAGACGGGGTTCAGATTTTAATTTGTTTGTGTTGTAATTACAGTTTGTCATAATTTTTATGTTCCGTATTACGGATGGTGATATATCAATAAACGTACCAATAGGTCTACTATTACTAAGAAATCCATTGAAGTTTCCCAGTTAATGTCTACAGGAAGGTCATTCTGAGCCTAACGGCTTGTTATTAAACCTGACGAACATATGCGTTTGGTTTTTTTTTTTATTTTATTATTTTTTAGCAAGTATGGGAATAGGTTTGTTTAATATAATATTTTGTTTGTGCCAGTGCATGTGAGGTTTTATTTCAGTGCCTGATTTAAATGCGTGTAAGGAACTCGAATATAGAGAAGAAATTATACCCTTAGGGGCCATTGTCGGTAAACCTTCCAAATACAGCTACCGAACGTCATTGGTTATGAATGTCAGCACCGTAAAGACAGGTGACATTCATTTATGTAACTTGTGTGGCTACAGCAATTTTCATTGTCATATTGTTATTTTTATATTCGTACCATATATTTTTTTTCTTATTTTAGACATAAATTATGACTGAATCATGCTCTTAGGGAATTTTCGTATCGCTCGTAGTTTTCGCATAATGACTCGTAAACGTATAAATTTGCATTTTACGGTGGTTTTATGTACGCTTCTAAAACCGATATACCAAACTAAAAAAATTCGCAGCGTACAACAATGATGTAGGGTACTATATATAAACTATTTTTGTATTTAAATGAAAATACTGAATTTTGAAATGAAAATGTAAAAATTTCAACAAATATTTTAAATTTGTGGTAAAGAGTATGCTTGCACCTTTTCCTAAATCTATAAAACACATTGTATATTATGAAACTTTACATTGACAAAGGGACGAGTCTTCAAAATGAAGTCTTGCCACAGTTAAGAGAACTGCACGGCGCAAACGTACCTTAAACCAGGTTTACTAAGGGACAACTGGGGATAACATGGGGCACTGTAGTTGTTTATTCTGAGGCGTTTAGTGAAGCAATACGTAATCATTATGAGGCGCCCAGAATACAAGTGGCGCAAGTCCAAAAATCAATTTTGCTGTGTTAAATACGTTCGCAAATAGACCTTTTTGTCTATAAGCAGAAATCACAAATAATTATTTTTCAAATAAACCTACTCTCGGTTATCTAAATTTATGCTGAAGTTTTTATATACATATTAATTTCAGATCAGATAGTGACGAATAATATATATGGACATATACCACTTGTGTTCTGAGTGTTTCGTTTATGAATGGACCAAATGTATGGTTTTATGTGCACACATAGGATTCCTTATTTCTTACTCAAAGGCTTTAACAATAAACATTTTCAGTTTCCCAAATTGCTCTTGCTGTCGTAAAGTTTTCGTGTTTCAGGTGCTAAAGAAAATGTAGAAAATTACCCAGAAATATTTGTAGCTCTCAAAAGTCTCAATGACAAATTTGTAGCCTAACTTAGTTTTAAAATTATATAAGTTAGTTTGTAATATTGTTCGAGTTAGAGGCATTTAGTTAGAGAAGACGAAGGCCGGCGTCAAAAGAAAAAAATAATTTACGAAACATTTGCGAATTACTCCTCTTGATTTACAGAATGAACTTTTTTTTTTTTTTTTTTTTGCTATATGTGAAACTAAACGTAACTTACAAATTTTGGTTTTGCAGTTTTTCGATTACTAATCTTAACTTAACAGCAATTATTGCATTTAATTACAACATTGATGCGCGATAGTAAAATTGGTGAAAATTCCCCCTCCTATATATTATTCATTTAATTTATATTAATTTTAACTTTAGTAAAACTACACGGTCATAAATCGTACTGTTCATAACATGCGAATAGCTTTCTACAGAACTGTGAAATAACAAATAAATAAACTTTCCCTACTTGAATCATAATAATAAAACAGTGATTCGCCTTATAAAAATTCAATTTTTGAAAGATTATCGATATAGTGGTACGATTCCATATAAGCGGTTTCGAAATATAATCTGAAAGAGAAGTTTTTCATACCAGCATAACTATTGCAAATTAATCCAAAACAAGTTATATCTGCAATTTGGGGGAAGGGGGGAACCTCGGTCATGTCAGATAAATAACTAACGATCTCTTCATAGTTTAACGAACAGACCGAATGGGGCCCAAATAGGTGCAGTAGTTAATATATTTTGCAAACACTTTATTTGCTCATGAACACAGTATTAACAATGACGCTAAGAATAGGCTTCATGTTAATCAATTTTATTCTTGGTTTGATACTTTTTTTAAAACAGCAAGTGGGGTTGAAATTAAGTAAATAACGTATTAAGTTTCGTAATCTAATATAAAATACCTACATGATCGTCATTTTTAAAATAAGCGTCTAAACCATTCAAAACAAATTCCAATCTGCTGTGTAATTTATGTACCAAATTGAGCAAGAATCAGTGAATTTGTTTCCGAGATATAATACGAAATCTTATATTAGTTCATTGAGTGATTTCTAACAAGATTCCTATATGTTTTGCAAAAACATTATTTGCTCACGAACTATCTTACTGAATAATGGTAGGGTGGTACTGGGTTTTGTCTTTACTGTGTGTAGTTATTAAGTAATCGATACATTAAAAGTTTGATTTGAATTAATAAAATTTTGTGGCAAACAGTACTGACTGACTAAAATTACTTACAAGACGGCCATTTTAATAAAACGTTTCTTAGGTAGTGAGTCATATGTGTTTATATGGCCTTCTGTAGTACAAAATTGGGAGAGAATTTGTTAAATATTTTCCAGTGAGATTAAAATTCATGTAATGTATTTCATTTCTGGTGATCCATATAAACCACTGCGTACAGGTAATTCTAACACAGTCGAAGACAATTTTTTTTTCTCCCAAAATGTCATTGTTTTCCCTTCCGGTATCAAGTGACATAACGTTAAATTTATAGCGTTGTGTTTCTTGGAAGACAGTGATTGTATTTAAATGACAAACTACTTAGGCTGGTAGAAGTGTGGTTTTGCTGGCGCATTATACATCATTGATTGGATGTGGACTTTTTAATTTTAAAGAATTTAATTGAAACTTCATTGTCTTATTTTTAAGAACGGAACTCTTCGCTGGCGGGAATTTTAGGACATTGTATACATTATTCATTTTTATTCACAAGATATATATGAAAGGGTTTTGTTTAATACAGTGTTCTGCAAGTATAAACTGTATTGTGCTGTACTATCCACAGTTGTTAACATGACGGAAAATTTTAGTGATATAATTTTTGAAAATAATATTGTAGGCATTTGTTAGCACATGGTTTTCTTTTAAATTTAACGGCCGCTTTGAAATGGCGCCAAGTCTTATACAGAAATGTTAACGTCGGAAAATAGTTAATGTTGAGATCCGTTTTTAGTGAACTAAATTTTAATCGTTTAATATTTTATATGCTGCTTGCCTTGTCGGTATCGAACTTTTTTCTTAATTGGATCCTTTTTTTTTTTTGTTAATTTTTCTCTTCACCTGAAAATTACAGCGATGAAATTCGCGATCAAAACAATGGATTGTATATTATGTTTACTATGTCGGTAGCTGTAATTACGTTCGTTTTGCTGACACTTCTAGTTCGCTGTGTCCAAACACTCCAGTTATTTCTACGTGAAGGTGCGCCTACAATAGTAGACTGCCTGCTAAGGGAATGTGACGTGCGGGTTGCCTAACAAACGGCGAATTGAAGTTGCGAATGCGTACAGCACCTTGCAAAACGTTAAGCGGTTTTTAAACTCTCTCTTTAATCATCTGGGCCATTTTTTTCGAGCGTACTTCATCTATAAAATATGTGAATTCATTATGGAAATTAATAGTAATTTGCATACTAATATTCGCCTACGCCATAACTCCTCGTATGATAAAACACTTGGCCAAGCAAGAAAAGAAAGCTAAACTTTTGCTATAGAAAGTTATGATTAAGTGTGATTACAGCTACCAAAAATTGGAAATTTTTTTCAAACAAGTAGTTCAGTTACGTGTGTACGTTGTATACAAAAAAAGTCAATACGGAGGGTTGAAAATATTGTACACTTCGTACTCGCATACTCACTACATAGTATTCTTGGCATTTTTTATTCAGTACAATGGTTAAGGTATCTGCCTATCACAGAGCCCTGGCGTGAACAAGCATAAAGAATTGCATGTTCAATTGTGTTAGATGTAACTCAGTACCTGTCGAGCCTACATGTACACCACCACTGGCTGGCTTTCTTGTCCTCGATACTGCTCTCCATTGCTATAGAATATTTTTTTTTGTTTTCAACACCCTTAACACGGTTAGTAAATACGTACTTCGATTGTCTAAGCACACTTGGAAACACCGACTTACGAATGATATTTTAATATTTTTCCCTGTAGAAATATGTCCATTATCTGAATGCAGAAAATGTCTTTTGTCTGAAAGTGTTATCTCAAAAAGGGGACTTAGCTCCGTCAAATATAATTTCAAATATAAATACCTGTTCTTGTTCCTAACAGTGACCTTAATCGCATAATATGTACACTTTTTTTTTGCGCTGCTGAATATTGTTATCCCTGAACTTTTATTGTGCAATACTTAATAACGGTATTGTGATCTCTCAATGTCCGAATTAATTAGGGTTCTTATAATAACAGGTTATCTTATTTATTTATGTATTTATACACGTACAAAGTTCAGCACTAGGCCAGTTTACAATTTGCCGTATTTGTTTACATGTCAGTACTCTGTGTTTACGATAGCTCATGTAACATCGTTTGTACTTAATTTGGATGGTCGCACCGTATAGCGTTTGTCCCATAGATTAGCCACAGTTCAGTCTCAAACATGTTCATGATAGCAGCTCCCGCAATCACAATGCACTTGCTAGTCTTTGGAATCACGCCGGGATACATCATAGTTGCTTCTATCTTCACTTATGATCGGTGGCCTGAGTCTTCTTCTTTGCCTCGAAACCTGCTGCAGTCAGTCACTCCATTTTTACCACGAGTAGTAGTAGTAGTAGTATAAATGAGCGGGTTATATGAATGCTGGTGATGGTTGAGGCGCCGAGATAACTGCCGCTATAGTTGATGACGTCTCTCAACTGTTTGATGACGTCACTCGGCTGCCATATTAGTGACATCTTGGCCTTTGACTTTGAATAATGTTAATCCTGCTACGTGTTAATAAGATAGTCGTATTTATACAAGTTTGAGAGGAGGAATTTCCTCCGATATGCGCTGATATTTTTGAGAGGTCTCGTTTTTGCTGCCGCGTATGGAGTGAACATATTATGAAAATAAAAACAGAATATCATGAAATAAACGCAGTTACTAGTGCCAGTGCAACTATCGGCGCAATGTGTGCCTTGCCAGACTAATGGCATCGATTTTACATTATTAAGTATAATTAACGTATCCTTCACCTTAGCAGCTACCTTTTTTACATTTGCCGTCGTGTTTTGCTGTGTCTTTACCGCTCAACATGTGTAAAGTGGGAGAACAGCCACGTAGAGTACACAGCGGGCAGATAACAGTATACACTACCATAAGTGGTTCGGCATAAAGTGAGCACTCAGAAAAACCCTATTGAAGTTATACTTTCAGAAAATTCGTATCTTGCCGCGCATAACTGCTAACAACGGGACATGTCTAACCTGTCTGGACACGTCACTTGATGTTTGCGCGTGTAAGAAAAATTGTGCAGTCGGTATGAATCGGTACGTTTTTGTAAAAAAAAAAACAGTTTATTAATTACATAAAATACGATCATGTCGATTTCGGTTGATTTTGTTTCTGTTTTGTTTAAATATTGAAATAGAAAACACACGGAACTATTTTGCATAATTTTGCTGCCAACCATACAAGCAGTAAGGCAACTAGAGTTAAAGCAGAATTATATACAGTAACGGCTAGTGATAACTTTCAAAAGTTACATTTTCAGTGCTCACTTTATCCTCCCGAATGTCCTATAAAATATCTTGACTTATTACGGAGCCTTGAACTGATACACAATTCGGCTACCGAAGCATGTGAGGAAATATGACATTTTATTGCTGTGTTCGCACATGTCTCACTATAGATCATATTGCGTACAAATATGGAAAAATCTCACGTAGCGAAATAGCAGTATTTGTTACAACGCACGTCAAGTCCCTCCGGAAGGGATTGCGCACATTCCCTGTTTGCCTCCGGACGTCCGGAGTGGGAAACGGGAGAGAAACAACCATGTGGCTTGCAACAGTGCATTTTTGTATAACTCATGAAACTGTTGACGTTAGCACCTGCTGATTTGCCATTGAATTTTTTCCCAATGCCCTGCTAAAATCCAGTAAATCTTTTAACATTTCGGGAATAGTTCTGCGATACCTTCTTCTGGTATATTATCAGTTTCCTGATCCTGCTGACTATATTGGATGCCATCCATCCAGTTTGTAATGAAAACTATTTCTATATCCATCGAGTCTATTTTATAACTTAGTAACAGAGCTGATTATACTATTGACGTGTGTAGTGGGTGACTGACTTATTTCCAGTCGTTTTACTATGGTTGAATATTTTGAACGTTTTTAGATATCTTGGTGTTTTTGTTAGCAATGATCTCTTAGCCGTCAACGTAAAATTCAAATGAGACCGTATCGATAGCGGAGCTCCACGTCGAAAAAGTAGTGGCGCGGATCCCGTTGCTATCAGATTTCGGTCGTATTTCTGTTCTTAACCGCATGGCGTACACTTAAAGATTTTACTTTTGAATTGCTCGCACCGACTGCTAAATAAGAGTACCGTGCCTAAGTTTCTCTTTGCTTAATGGGAGGCGTCTTGTCTGAATTAAGGGAGCCGCCTACCCGCACGTTAGGGACCAAAAGCGACCTTGAAGCGCATCAAATGCCGCATCATTTCAACGAGCCAAGCGCTGAACTAGCGTGCAAGGTTTCCGCCGAACCTTTTCACTATGGGACTTAAAGCGGTGACCATATAATTTTATTGGTGGAAAGCCTGTATCAAAGTTCAGTGCACATATCAATCTGAGTTTCTTATACGTCTGGTTATTACATGTTGAAGAGCAGCAGTCTGAAAATGCCGTTTTTAGCTATGTTGGAGGGCTTAGAAACAGTGATTTTATAAAGAGAATGGTGCCTTAACAATGACCTTCCGACCCAGCCCGAAATGTGTTTTCTTTTCGTACGTTGGCACAATGGACGCATGTGGAATATTTTTGTAAAAACTGTTTTACGAACACACTGCAACGCATTTTAAGTGCGTTGAAGGGGGCCTCCAAGTCTCCAACCGTAGTTCTGCAGGAAGCCTGCGTTCAAGTTGTTCGCGTGTTTCGCCGGGCTATTTTCAAGGTATAAGTCCGGACGCAAATTACACTTGATTGGCGTTTTCTGCGAATCCGTGTCTCAGGCGGAATCCGGGCTGTCTGCCCCGATGACGGGAAAATTGTGTCTTCGCCGACACCGCTTCCTCAGACCACCGGTTTTCTCCCGAGCTTTCTCGGGACGCACCAATGAGACCGCGATTCCCTTTTCTTATTCCTAACTTGTGCTGTAGCAGAGTAGTCCCAAGCGCGTTCCCTATAAATAAATAAATATGTATGTATATATATATATATATATATATATATATATATATATATATATATATATATATATATATATATATATATATATATATGTGTGTGTGTGTGTATATAAACTTAAATATAATCTAACAATAATGTGTATAATAAATAGCAGTAAAGTTTAAGGATAAAGAAATAATAAATTATATATATATATATCGATAAGATTATACAAGAATAGAAGAAGACACATAAGAATACAAGGAAGAACAAGAGAAGGTGGGATGAACAAAATTACTCAAATCAACTGTAGCAGAGTAGTGTTGATTCCACGTCTCTTCTCTAGTTCTTTCCGAGAAAGTTATGCTATTTTTTTTTTACTGCAGTAAACATTTTCTTATGATAACGCAAAATAGTTACAGACAAATTATTTAGTATCCTATCTTCATTGAGTTATGAGGTTATGCCATATGTGAATTCACTTCAGTGGAGTAAAATGGAAGTGTGATTCACTGCCAAAATTATTCTGCATATCTGGTGAACATTTTGAGATATTTGTAAGCTGTTAATGATCAAGTAGGCATTCTTTTGATAACCATCTTGTCAGGAATAATATAGTGCTTCTGACGTTAACTTGCGAGCATTCCGAAATGTGTTTATTGTCGTACAATTAGTAAACAGGATTTGAAAAAGTGTTCATTTTACCTTGCATAGCCTATTATATTATACTTTTGTATTCTTTGTTGAATAAATAAACTTATTTTATCTGTCACGAACTAGTAACACAACGAGGAAAATGCTTTCATGAACACCTATCAAATAATCATCATACAGTTTAAACGGATTTCACTGCTCAAACTGCTGTAGTGCAGAGGGCTTTCTGATCGTAAGTGAAAAGCGCCACTCGCCTTCAGCGGTCTGCCGCCATTCCACAGAGTGTATTGTCCAAGGTCGTGTTACAACACCACGGCGAGTGCAGTTCAGTGTACGATTCTATTGAGGTGTGTCGATGTTCCAGTGTGTCTCTGCAATATGTGGAAAAATTTGTTCAAGATATTCCACAAACTTGGTTTTTTGACCAGACTTTCTTAGGCTACATTCCATCAACTTCTTGTGTATCAATGTGTAGGCAGAGATAGCTTTCTCTACATGGTGTTATAAAATGCATTATTTCTATTATCTGATGAATATTGTGTGTGTGTGTGTGTGTGTGCGTGCGTGTGTGTGTGTATATATATATATATATATATATATATATATATATATATATATATATACATACATACATGCACACACACACACACTCTCTCTCTCTCTCTCTCTATCTCTCTTTCACTCTCATACATAATGTTTCTCGAAAGCTTTTACAAACTTGGAGAGTGGGTTCCTGACACCAAAACAATAAAAATGTCTGTATAAACATATATCCGAAAATCCTCGGTTTTTTAGTTATTAATGACAGGTTAGTTCAGGGTGTTGTAAGGTAACCGGTAGTAAAATTTATGTTGTTAAATAATTATATTTTATGTATCAGACTTCAAATAGTACATCCTGAAAGTTATAGAGTGGGATCATTATGGGATCAAAAGTTATTAATTGTTAATATAACCTGTTCATAATATTAATAATTTTATATAACTCACACAATGGAGGCAAAAGTGCATTTATACTGTAACAATTGACATGGTGTTGACTTCATTATGTCTACATATCTATGGTGTTATTCCTGACAGCCATCTAGAAGGTTTACGTAACGTATTTTTTTTTCTTCCAAAATTGAATAGAGTTTCTGGATCAGTTTTTGTGCAGGAAGGACTGTGTAATCTTCAACAATTTTTGTTAAATTCTGTCTTTATACCTGATCCACGAGAAGAATATTATTTAAATGTGATATTACTCAAGAAATATTATTTTGAAGGTTAAGGATGTCCTCTATATCAAACATAAATCAAAAACTCTTTTGCTGAAATCAGGACACAACTACATGAAAAAGGGAATAAGAGTTGTAAGTAAAAACCTTCTTGAAAAAGTAGCTTCATTGAACTCTGGGGATAAAATTTGTGATTGTTGTCGGAAAGAGCTATTGGCTTCCATAAGGCAGGATGAAACAAAGTTTGTAGCTGGGAGAGATGATTCAGATAATGTGGAGACAGTACACAAACTA
>PNEQ01121575.1:0-18072 GCA_003012365.1 Medauroidea extradentata | reverse complement strand
GTAATGTGCAGGTGCGCCATCATGTTGCAACCACATGTTCAATCGTACTTGTAATGGAACATCTTCAAGAAGAACGGGTAACACATCCCACAAAAATACATGGTAATTGTTTTGGTTTAAGTGATGCGGCAAGATGTACGGCCCAATCACGTAACTGTCCAAAATACCCGCCCACACATTGACTTTAAACTTCTCTTGACGACCGTGTTCGTAGATAGTATGTAAGTTAGCATTTACCCAACTAACGTTATTTTTTGTGTTAAAAACACCCTCCGCAGTGAATGTTGCTTCGTCGGAATACATGACTAACGAGGGGAAATCGAGTTCTTGTTGGCATTTTTCAAGGTACCACTGGCAGTATTGGACACGTGGTTCGTAGTCTCGTGGGTTCATCTTCTGTACCTTTAGCTTGTGATATGGGTAAAGACCATGCTCGTGCCACACCCGCCAAACAGACATGCGCGACACACCGAGTTGACCCGCAACACGACGCGTGCTCGTACATGGATTCACTGCAACTCTCGCTAGCACTTCCTCTTCAAACCACTGTTGTCGCACGATGCGGTGTCGTCCACCCCCTTCACGGCGCACGTCCTGTAACAGAGTATTAAAGTACGAAATAACATTGTATGTTAAATAAGTGTTAATTGGAGCTTTGCGTGGTTATTTGAGAACAGTGATATGAATTTCCACAATCGATAGAAGCTGAGAAAGGAATTGCCCATAGTGTTCACCCCATTATTTGCCTAGAACGATCCCAGGAAAGTAAGGTAAACCAGGATATCCGGACGAGAAAGCACATTATTACATACTTTAAAGGTTTATGTCTGTGTTTTCTTACCTTTACCATCCCTGTCTCAATGATGCGATGGTCCACTGTTGCAAATAAAACATGGCACGGTAAAGTGCGACGTGGAAAGCGTTCGGCATAAAGTCCATTTGAGTTTGCTGCACCTTAGCAAAGATGCATGTCTGCCAGTTCATTAAATGTGTAATTCATTTCGTTTAGTTGTACAAGCACTGCGAAGACATTGACGAACTAACGTTGCCAGACAAGTGACGTTTACTACTGCACACGAATACATGACAAATGGGTACGTCGGTGAATGGGGAATCTTAAGCGAACTGCGCCACTCGCTGCAACTACTCCGATTGCTAACTTCAGCACAGACATCTTGTGCATCACTTTTCAGGCATTTGTCAGCCTCTGTGACCCTAAGTGTCCTATATCATTTTACTCGTCTCAACGTCCTCTACAACGCTACAGCAGTTTGTAAACGTTATTCAGGGACACCCTGTATACTATATCAGCTTACCTTATTAACATTATTTTATGTAAATAATTGCAAAAATGTTAAAACGCGAGATGTAAACAAGACAAATCTTCCACCAAATTACTACTAGCGCTTGGCGACATGAAGGGGCCACTTTCTCTTGCTGGAGAGCATACACAGTGTCAAGACCTCTACCTCTTAGACCGTGGTATAGATTAATTTGACAGCAAATTATGGGCAATAATTTTATAGTATTATGCGATTTGTTGCACAATGCAAGACATTTATAGCTCTAAAATGAACATGAAATGTCCATTTCAGCATTTTTACTGCTACGTTTGTCTTGTCTAATGACAGAAATAACAAAATATTACAAATTATTGTCCATAAGTTGCTGTCAGATTTATCCAAACTTATATGGAATGGAGTATGTCTGCTCTTTCCTGTAGTATATATTTAAATTTTGCACTTTTGTGGTATCACACATATTAAGTAACATTCAAAACGGCACACTAGTAACTCAGACCGAAGCCAAGCAATATGGATTATACGTGGCATTGATTCGAACTTTCAACATGTTCATTTCCAAACTACCATTGCTGCAGTTACTGCTTTCTTGATTAGGACAGACTTGGCCACTGGTCACATGAGTCCAATTAAATCAGTCGAAAGTAAGCCTGGCAAATTGTATTTTACATAACATCATTGTGTTCATAACCTTAGTAGCAGTACCACAAAGCCTCCACTAAAGCTAGTTCTGGGCATTCACTAAATAATGTGTTGTTGAATGGTCCTATATTACAGTGTGACATTCTGAATGTGTTGCTTAATTTTCGAGTTCCTAACATTGTTTTCATTGCTGTCGTCACCTGTACCGCCAAATCTTGGCACAACCTAACCAAAGGAACTATCAGTGCATCTTATGGAGGGATGAGGAGCAACAGCCCAATCAAGAATATCGCCTCAATAGTCACATATGATGTGACTTGACGGGAGTAGAATCTCTGTTTATAGAGTAGTATGTTGGTAAGAGTCGATAACGATTCCGACTTAGAGTTTTCGGAACGATCGAAAGCTTAGCTTTAACACGACTGATAACTATTCTGATATTCTCACACGACTGATAACTATTTTGATATTCTAAGTTGGGTATCGTAGCAAAGCATTCTACGTTGGTGAAGTTCAGGTTATCGATTTCCCCCTCCAAACATTTCTTAATGGCCTATATTTCCGGTCAGACAAACATGATAGAAAAATGTATAATTTAAAAAAAATGCAATACAACACAGAAAAGTTCACATAGAAGAGCATATGGTATTTACACACTGAACTCTAAAAATGCTTACAGCAGTATATCTTATTCTAGTTAGTAAAAATTACTATTTTAAAATTAAGGGTTTTGCGAGAAATTTCAGATAAAAAACTGGTGTAGTGTGTTGCGCACATGATGAACCAACATCTCTGGATTAATCTTTTTTGTGAGAGAAGTATGACTGCTCGACGGTCGCGTGTATTCGAGAAACAAATGAAAATGTTGCTTGATTTCATGGAGCAGAATCCAGAATTAAAATCAGGGAAACTTACTGAATCATTCACTGCGGCAAGTAAAATGAAAATATGACAGGAGATAACTTCAGCTGTGAATTCGTACGGTTGTGGACCAGTGAAGTCGTGTGACAAATGGGTTAAGGTAAGTGTTGTGTATTTTTATATACATTTAATAATTTCAGTGTCAACGTAAAGAACTTAGGTTTATTCATTTACTGTATAGCCATACTTTGAATTCGATTTTGAGCAATTCAATCTGAGAATAACTGAACTAGATTGAAGAGTAATAATTTGCAAGATTCAAATTTTAAATGAGTAAATTTGTTTACTGGCAATCAATTTCATATTTAATTCATCAATATTGTTTGAAAGCATAATATATTTCGGTAGTTTATTGAGGATAGTGATTCCTATATGCTGCACTCATTACAAAAATCTTGCAATTCTAGTTATATTTTCAGTTTCTTTTAAATTATCTTCAGTAGGTCTACCATTCGCAAACATCTATAATCTAAGAACATATACCCAGTAAAAGAGAAATATGTTTAATTCTGTTAATAAATGTTTGCATTACGATCTTCATTTACCTTCAGTTAGCTTTTAATATTAAACTGTGATGAGGCTGTTACAATATGTAATAATTAGAGTATTATAATTATGACAAATGTGTCACCACAATATGACAACTTATCACATACAGGGCGGCATTATTGTTATTAGAGTTTGTAACATTAAAATAACTGACGTTTCTATATTAGCATGAGCACACATGGTGATACATAAGAGTGCAGCAAAATTTCGTTACGAAATATTCAATTAAGATAAAATTACTAATTTACTCATCCCTCATCCCAGTTAGTGTCATCACTAGGTTTTTTGTTTATATCAGTGTGCAATATGTTATAATAGTTTTACCCTTGCAATTGGGCAATCATCCAATGGTGAGTGGATTCTTTCCTAGCCTCACAGTGCCCTACACTCCAAAGCTTTCCTAACCCCTCTCAAGAGCACAAATTGATCCTACGAAACAGTCCACTCCCATATAGTCCTCACACCCTCTCAATATATGTGAAATTGGTTAATCTTTCCTTTAAAATTCCCTTTGTCAGTTTCCAGACCAAAACCCCCCTCTCCCGAACCACCCAAACTATTCACCATCTTGTACATCCTGTCCAGTCTTTCTATTTTCCTCCTGTCCTTCAATGATTTCAACCCCATTAACTTTGTGGTCACAGTAGACCTAAAGTTTTTACATCCTCGCCATACTGACCACACTTTTCCATTTATTCTTCACCCATCTCGCTGCACTTCTCTGTGGTGAGACATTGAACTCGTGCACTTCGTACATATCCTGTTCTACCATCTCCATTAACCACTCTACTCTTCTTCCTGTCTACATTTGGCGGTGAATGTGACACACGGCAACACTGGGACAGCTACCCATACTACTACATCTGGCAAACTACAAACAGAACATCTCTTTATAAGCACAATTTACAAACTCATTACATGGAAGCGTTTTAATTCCATTGCACTGAATCTCCCCACTGCAAAATATACAAGTCACTTTAGTTCCGAATAGGTTCATTACACGAAGAATGCTTATTGTATAATGGCCCATACACAGTTTACGCAATAGCACAGAAAAACTTCTATGTATTACCGGCTGCAGTTGGGATGCTGTCATCAGGATAGGTGGAGTAAAGGTGGATTCGAATTTAAATGTAACAATAAGCACAGAATGTAAGTCTGATTTCTATGTTTTCAAACCTATTAATTCACAAAAACGAAAATGTTAGTGTGCAAGGGAACTACCGACATAATAAATTTAGGAAATGATTATATTTCTTGCGTGGAATGAGGAATTTTCACGAAAATTTACTAAACGTCAATATAGCAAAATGCACCAGTGATATTGTTCTGGTTGAGGTGGGAAATGTAATCCTCATATTTACGATAAAAAAAGTAGAGGTTTCAAAGATCTGTGGATGCGGGAAAACACAAAGCGATAAATTGTAGAAACTCTTTTCATAATATAGGTGCATAAAAACACAAAAACAGTTGCTTAGTGACCGACATCACTGCAAGTTAAAGTCAATCGAGATTTGCAAAACTCAGCACTCGGACCTACTGTATCTGTCGAGTTGATTTTACATACGAAAATTCCCAAACAGCTATTGCAATTTTCCCAATACTTATATTCTGTGATGTGGCTATGTGGGGAAATGATATTCCTTTCAAAGCATGTAATGCAGATATATGGTCCACGATCATCTCATCAGTGTATATCTGTTTTTAATAAGTTACCAAAACATTTAAAATACATAAGTAAGTTATCCATTTTTGAAAAGAAATTGAGTAATTATATGTGGGACCAATTTGTATTATCAGACGAATACAATTAAGTATAAATAACTTATAAATAATTATTATCAATAATTTTGAATTGTAAAATGATTTAAATTGCAATTATGCTTTTGTATTATTGTTAATGTATTATCTGTATGTTGTTTAATATGCTGTTTTGTTATCTTTTTTTGGTTTGGTGCTATCATGAAATTTCAATAACATTATGACTGTATTTATGTAGAAGCCATTAAGTTGTGTGTATGTTCCAATATAGACCTAATGCTCTCTGGAACATCGTTTTAAATTTTTAAAAAAAATCTCGAGCTTAAGTAATATGATGGTTTTAAAAAACTGAAAAAAAAAAAAAAGCCAAATCACACGCAACAAGCAAAGTCTACATTATTAGATCTAAGTACTTAAATACTACTGAAAACTGGCGCGGTGATCAGATCAAATCTCTCAACAGCATGGAACCAAAGAATGACATGCCATAGCCTCTGAATTTAATTGCATTTCAGCTAATCACCAACGATTGCCAGATAAATTACAAGCAGCCTGGGAGAACCTAAATAAGACAACTCGGAAAGTTTATGCCGATGAGCGAGGAGAAAAAGTTACTGGGACACGTAATTATTTATATGAAACTCGCAGTTACCAAAATTCACACGTTTCCCGGCAAACGATTGCATAATCAGCATGTTATTTTAACACAAAGAAATAAAGCATTATAAACTCCAACTTCGTGTTTACACCTTTATACTGATCACGATTGTTATCTATTTTAGTTTTTTCTGTTCTCTGACAAAACGCCTTTCATGTATCTAATTTCCTCGCAGTCATAGAGACGCAAAATAAATGTGGCCATAGTTAAATTGTTTCGTCTACAATGTGTATTTTGGTCGCGTGATGTATCCTGTTGACCTTATATTCCTGTGACTCCAATTCGCTAGTTACACGTATTTTTGTGAAATTATTTTAACATTCTTTTTTTTTTTTTACAATTCATACTTCCAATACAGTTTTCCTTACACTAGAACCTACCTCAGAAAAAAAAATAAAGAGGTATCATCAATGAGAAGAGTGCACATTATAAAATGCTCAGTTGAAGGGCACTATAAAGCAGTCGATAATGATGGCGATGTAAAAACTTTCGTCAACTTGTCAATTAAATTTGTCTCTAATTATAATTTGAACACCGTGTTTTGCCCTATGTATAAATGAGTGTAACTTCATTTAAATTTTAATGACAAACTAAAATGAATAAGTGGTGTTGACATCTAGGTCATTGGCACCCATGTGTTGGTTATAATAAAATCAAAACAGCCCTTGTACCTTTCATAGGAAAAAAAAACAAGAAAAAAAAAAGAGATGATAATGATTGATTGACTTGAGGGCCGCTCGACATCTCTGCCATCAGCGCCCACAAATATATTATTATACAGTAATCACTATACCGTCAATTTGAAGGAAGAAAAGAGAAGTCCACAAATAAAAGATAAGAACTGTACATATACACCACACATTAAAAAAAATGTATAAATGCGTATACATGTACGAATCAAAATACAAGAACAATACACGCATTAACACAGGTACAAGAGATTAGAAAATGTTAAAAAGGCTGCCGCACATAAATAGGATAGTACGTCGCTCACTGACGAACTTTGTACAACTAAAACACTCTTAAATTAATGTTTAAAGAACGATGGACCTAGTCATATCTGCGACACCCCAACAGGAAGTGACGAGTCATGGGAGTATCACAGTCATCACTAACAGGAGGGGGTTCACCACACAGTAAGTGCCTGTGTGTAAAGCGAGTGTGATTGATTCGAAGGCGTGTTACAAGGATAACCTCCTGCGGGCCAGCAGGATACGACACTTCTGAGCAGTTTAATCATTTATGGTTCTGAGTTTGTTGGTCAGACAAGCTAAGACCCTCTGCCAAGAGCTCCAGATAATCGTGCTGCATGTAGCGCATCACACACTGGAACACGAGGGCAACAGGGTGGAAGGCTGCGTGTTTCTTTTGCTGCTGCGGCTGTTTCATCATTTACAGCGATGCCCGTATAACCAGGCATCCACAGGAAGGCAACCTGTACACCCGCATGTTCAACCAACCACAGCTTCTTTCTGATCACAGAAAAATGGGAGTGAGCAGAGCAGCCAGATCTCAAGACTTGTAGTGAGCGCATGGAATCGAAAACCACAAGGTATTTGCGCGAGATCCCCCTGTTTAGAAAACACGAAGCTTTATAAGTAGCAAACAGGTCGGCAGTTAAAATGCTACAGGAATGAAGAATCCCAAAGAGATACCTCTCTGAACCACCAACGAGTGTCACGAGTAAAGGCATCAGACTTGGAAACGTCATCGTACAGACAGATAAACGAACAGATAAAATCACCAAAAACAGTTGACACAAGATCCCGAAAGAGACTAAACTGGAGTCGGTAGCTACGCGAATTCAGCCAGGTCAAGATGCACCAACACCTGGTGTGTCGCTCACAGATGTTCAGGGCGTGAGACATGCAGCACGTCCTCGGGCATGTTATGTCGAACCGGGGAGTGTGCAAATCGGACACACACGGGTATGGTGGCAGGTCTGGCATCGTACAGATGTATGTAAGGATATGGCGAAAGTCCTCACAAAAGTGTGCAATGTATCTGATCCATAATGCAACAAAAGTTGCTCACGCCTGTACTGCAGTTGTGGTTCACTAGCTTCCGCACAAAGGTTTATTACTGGGCTTGTTTGGAATGCACCAGCCGTATAAAGTGTAAAATACCTAGAAATGTGCAGTTTAAATGAGAAAAGTTTTGTTTTTATGAGACAGACCATACTGCCTGAAAATTTATTTTATAAAATTAAATGAGAACATGCCTGGCGAGATGCTTTGCTGTATTATTTTAATATTGATTCCCAGCTTATTTTAATAGAAGGTTTCAAACTTATAGCCAAGGCCAAGTGACAGATGGTAATAAAATTTAGTATGATTGTATTATATTTAAGGTAATCATGTTCTAAGTAGGTCTTGTGTTACGTGCAGTTTTTAAGGAAATCACTTGTTACAGTTTTAACATTGTTACTTGAAACCATGCCACAAAAACTTAACTGGTACAGTAGTAAAGCCAAAACAAAACAAGAAAATGAACAAATTCCAGACATTGTCAAACTGTTTTCGAAAGTGTGACAGGAAAGTATTTTACAAATTCATGCAATTTCAAAAACTGCATCGAGCATTCCTGAATGATACATTCTGGACATAGCATATCTGTAAATCTCATTTTCAAAAGCTTTCATTTTATATCGTCGAAAAACCGTTAAAAATATGATTGTGGTGTCTGTGAAGAAAAGAAGAAGTCGTTGGCAGATAGAACATTGCAACACATTTAAGGTTGAGAGTTAGATGCTAAATTTAGTTTACAAATTTTCTGCTGTAACTTATTCTTTAAAATATTGTTGGGAAATGTGGCAATGTTAAGGCATAGAATATATATTTTAGGTGAATTTTAGATATCCTAATAATTTTATGTGTTCATTTTATTGGAATTTCAATCATTCTTGAATGTTAACCTATAATTCTCTTGCTATGATTCTACAACACAAATTCACAGATCCCATTATTATTTTTGTAAAGCAGGTGATCAAAAATGTATAATATGGATGTCGAGGAGAAAATGTTTTTAATACAACTTTGATAAATGTAATGTCTCGAAAACTGAAAAATGCCAGAATACATCTAACTCTCTCCCTTAAAGGAGCTGCGTACATTGAAGCCAAATGCCAAATGAATAAAATTTCAAACAAAAATTTATGAATTGCCGTTTTCGCACAAAATTCTTTTTAAAATTTCAGAAAAAAATTTGTGAATCGCCATTTTCGTGTAAAATTCTTTTTGCCTACAGTTTTCTGGGAATTGAGAAAACTGACTAAATAGATCGTAACAATGTACACGGCACCGAGACGAACAAAAAAGTATATGGTGGCATATGTGTAGGTTCGTCCATTACAAACCCACATCTAAAATAATTTAAAATGTAAAATTATTTTAGATGTGACCTTTTTAGTATTATATAATATCTTGTATCTGTGTTGATGCGTGTATTGTTCTTGTGTTTTGATTCGTACATGCTGGATTAAAACTTAGCACGAACTTATTGTAAGAAAAGCCAGCCACCACACACCAAAAGCTCGGTATATGTATGGGGCCATACAGAAACTAGAGAAGAAGGTCCAAGATTTATCAAAAATGTGTTTCAGTTTCAAGAAAAGGCTCTGTGCTGTAGATAAGTTTTCTTCTTCAAAAACCTTTCACAAATTGTTGTTAGGTTACAAATCTGCCTCAAGAATCGTTGTCCTTTCGCAGTTATGAAACCAGGACAGAAAACCAAAAGGCTACAGGCCTACTACCGCTGTGAAAGTTTTGCCACTTTCTCTCGTTAAACAGAGTGGTAAAGGATACCAGCTATTGGCAGAGATGTTTGCTCTTCCAAGTAGGAAGACAATGATAATTATGCTGATGCTGAAGAAAGTGCCTTTCGAGTCAGGCCTCAATCCACATGTCATGAAACTTTGGTGTTTGATGAAATTTTCTTATCTACTGAACTGTACTATCATGCAGGAGACAAGGTGATTGAATTTGAAGATACAGGAAATGGTAACCGAAACGTGCAGCCCATGTCAATGTTTTCATGGTTCGCGGAATACATAGAAAATGGAACAACCTGTGTCCTGCATATTGTTACAAAGTTCTACAAAGACTATTGACCTCGTAAGATTTATCAAAGAAATTGTGCGAGGCTCGTTTGAAGCTGCCTTGAAAGTTATTGCCACTGTGTGTGACCAAGGGTCTTTAAATGTTTCTGCAATTAATTATGTAATTTTAGAAACAGAGAGGTAATGCACAAAGCAGAACAAGGAGTACCCAGGAGGTTTTTTGAGTTTGATTGTCACAGAGTGGTGCCTCTCTTTAATTCTCCACATCTCTAGAAAGGCATGAGGAATAGTTTATTAAACAGAGATTTAATTTTGGTTCAAGATGGTCAGGTGAAGCAAGCATCACGGAAACACGTAATCCGGTTCTTTAAGCTAGATAGTTTGGATGGTGACTGTGACAAAAGACTGTGTCCACATCTAACAACCAAACATGTGTACCTTGCTAAGTTTAAGAAAATGAAAATGTAGTGCTGCTCACAATATTTTACTCAGAGGGTTTAATCTATCATGAGACTGTTTACGCAATGCTCTCGCCAACTTTGTGATCAAGCACAGGAACATATTAATGATTGATTATAATTTATTTACATAAACTGTAACTTGTTCCAATTTAATCTGACCTCGTAATTACCATGCTGTTAATGAATTTTTTGGCTATATTTCCCTTGCACATAGTTTTTTGCTTAGTTATACATCATAAGTGGTTAAAAAGCAGAAGGGTAGACAGCATTTTATTTCAGAATTACATTTCACAGTTTTTATATTTGATAAAAAAAGATGGGAATATTTCCAAGTAGGTAATTGAATCCTTTGATATGATTAAGGGCGCTACCTTCCTCGAAACCATGGCGGGAACAGGCATAGGGTTTTAAATTTTAAACTATTTTCGATGTAGCTCAGTAACAGTTGAAGATACATATATGCTACAGCGAACTTTTTCGTTTACCTATGTGTCGGGCACATTGCTAAGGATCTTTCAGGCAGTTTTTTTCAAACCCCGAAAACTTTGGGGAATAAGATTTTTAGCACAAATCACGCGAAAATCGCTATTGATAAATGTTTTCTACAATTTTATTCATTCAGCAATATCCTTTTCTCGACGTAGAAAATGGTTGTTGTCCAGAAGCGATATCTCAAAAGTTGACTAAACACCATAGAAAATCATTTAACATGTAAAACCCTATCCTTGCTGCAGCTGTGGCTTCGAAGTAGGCAACGGCCTCAATACCTAGTGAAACAGAATTCAATACAACGTAGGTCACAACATAATGTACATATCTTACATAAGAAACAGACACGAAAGAACACATAGTAAAATACACACATTTACGTGAAAGTGCAGTCATGACGTTTGCCAGCTAGGCCAGCTTAGTAGGCAGTGAGTGAAGGCCTTCTGTACCTCGTATCGTGTGTTAAAAGTAAGATTACTAGTGTATACGCATTTCGAAATAAATGGACGCTGCCCAATGAGCAGCATGTCTTTGTTTAATCTAAGCAGTGTAATCAACCAACCAGAGAAAAAAACAGAGTCCTCCGTGACTAACGTTGTGACTGATACAACAATTATTGGAGCAAACAATCTGAAATTTAAAATTATTGTGAATAGCCTATACCAACTCTGTCCAACGGTATCTTTAATGTCCTTACCTAAAATGTGAACTTAGTGCTTCAGAATGTGAAATTTACAGTTAGTATGCTATATAAGTTTTGTTAGCCATACAAGATGACCGCAACCTGGAAAATATAGCAAACTTGGAAATATCAAGGAATTATAAACTTATTAGGGAATTTTCTGATATATGCGGGAACATTTTATTATTTTACTTAGTACTTTGTAATTAGTCATATTTATTTAAAAGTGTAATGAGCCAAAAGCAAAGTTTAACATCCACGAATGTAAAAAAAACTTTTAAATAAATATGAAACCAGTGGAATGTTCCTCTAAAATATTCCACTATTAACCAAGCAATTTCGCCGTATTTGTTCAGTCGTACTTAATAATTTAGTTAGGATAAAAAACCTGTAATAGTCAGGCAACTTCATTTTAAGTTTTCTGTGGCGATCCTGAGTAATATTTTACTGGAAGGGCATTAGGGTTAAGAAAATACATATTGTTATGCTTTACTTTGATGATTACTGCGGTTAGACGGGGAGATAATTTAACCCTATACATATGCTGATAATCGTAAACCCTCTATGTAATTATGTAGCAAATTCTGTTTGCTACTGTTAATTTTTTTTCAAGCAAGACACTACTTTTGCTAATATAATAACTAATTGTTGATTAGTTTTTAATCAATTATTTAGCAAAAGCGTTCTGTCTTTTCCCTAGAAAAATTTAGGCGAAATAGCAGTAGTATCAAATAATGTAATTATTTAGCAGTATTGCGATATCTTCGGCCATTATGGCGACAGAAATTTTTTTTCCAGTCTAGCAGCAAAACAACTGGGACTAGTGCATTTAATATGCACTGAACATAACATAAATCTGTTTTTGGAGCATGAATGATTTTTGTCCCCCAGATTCACTTCCAGAAGGTTTCATGGATCCAGAAGCTGAAGGCATAGCTGATTTCCTTCTCTTCGCGGATCAGTTGTTTGACAGTGTCAATGGTGATACCCCAGTTCCACTTGCAGGGAAGTGTCTCCGATGTGCAGCAACTAAAACTTCGCCAGACCGCCAATTTTAGATAATTGCATTGAAGGTGTTGGAGTCCATGAGATTCCAGGATCCCAAGAAGAACACCAGGACAGTGCCACCACCTATAAAACAGATCTCTACGATCAAAGGTTTGAGAGATTTGAGTAGTATGGTTTTGGTATAGGGTTTTCGCTTCGTTGCACTTCAGAGCTTCAACCAAGATTCGCAGGAGAACTTTTTTGGCAATGTAAGAAAACATCGCATGCGTAACGTGAATCCAACATGTGTGGGTTTCATTTCTGCGTTTACATCGCTTATTGTGTCCAACTTTATGTCTACTAATTCCGTCAGTGCAAACTGTGGAGAAGACGAGAGAGAGACAGCAAGAGCTTTAGACACACTAAGGGATTTTGTACCAGCAGAGGTAACACCTCAAAATGAAGAGCCAGTTGAACAATAAATTATGCCACTGCGGGAAACGGTTGTTACGACTGGTACTGACTTAAGTGGCTTTGCTGCAGAGAGAGTGATTACAGTTACAAAGAATAATTTAGTCTGCAAAGATAACCTTATGACATCGAAAGAAATGCCACAGCATGAATTGATAATTGCTAGACAGTACTCGCCAAAAGCTTTGTGCATATCACATACAAACTTTGTGTCCATGTGTGATAAAGTTACTGCAGCTGTTTTCAGCAAAATTGCTGAAGTTTCCTACATGCTAGACGTAGCAAGGATCTTGATCGGCATTGTTGATGAAGTTGACTTTTCCTCACTGAACTGAAAAACCCACAGTATAAAGGTTCTTACCACTCAAGTTGTTATTAACTTGATGATTTATGCATAGGTCACTAATGTGAATCGTATGTTGAAAGGGAAAACATTATTTCCTGCCATTTGCTCAGATCCAATAAAGCAGCAGGCTCAAAGATTTCACGATAAGAACGGACACAATAAACGCATCAACTCGTGAAGGTGGGAATATGTCAAAGTCCCGTGTTGAGTATGTTCGGCAGTCAGACCTTCGTTAGGGGTCAGATGACGGCGTGGCGTCACACAACGGAAAACGAAGGCTATGGATTAAAATGATAAAAATCAAAACATGAAATTGTGGTAAACAAATTCTTAGCCACTTTTTGAAGAGAATAACCGTGGATAATAGTTTATGTTCTTAAGTGGAGATACATTTAATTGAGAGTAACAATATTGACGTTGTGCCACAAACACAAGAAGGTATTTTAAATATAACGATACCATAGAATAATATTTTGATAATGTTCGATTAATTGATTGCAATACAGATATTCAGAAATATTCTTGTTCACGGATTTTGAATATTGGAATTTAAATGTTTGACATTTCACTCGTTCACTAACAAGTCGTTATGTAATGTTATACGACATAGTTGACAGTAATATTTAATGTAGCATGTTGTGTGTTCATACTTTACAACTGAATGTTGTAAAATACGCGATTGCATACAGTAACCGAGAGAACAGCAACACAAAACGTAATAAACCTTACAATTAATATAAAAATGGACAATGCAGTATGTGTTAATAATCAACACTTTAATCACTTGTCAGTCAGAACAGTTTAGTCAGATATTACTTACAGAACAAGAAAATATGAGAAAAACTAAACCTAGAATCACTTTCTTCTGACAACTGTGCTGTGACAACATTAATTTTATGTACTTAGCGGCTGCTTAGTGTACTTTGTGGGTAACAATCGATGTTCGGATTCATGGACGGAAATAAGTTTTGCATGGGGAAGCGACAACTGTTTCTGTCAAACGGGGCGAAAGTGACAATTTGCGATTACCTGGACCAACAACTCAGAACACTATTATGTAATCTGGATCAATTTTATCGCTTGATGTCAGATATTTAATGTCAGCAATACTTTGTTCTGTGGTTGTTTCTGAAGATTTAATTGTAATGAATCACTACAGTGATGATGTTACAAATGTTGTTCGTGCTTAAAAGGTATGAAGTCAAGTCACAATGGAACAGCAGTGGACGGTCAAGGAGGGATAGAAGTATCCCGAGAAAGCCTACTAGGTCACTTCAACGATCGATCAATGTTTTACATGTAAATATGTAAGCGAGTAGTCAGAACGCAGTGTCACTGCAACTGTCAAGAGTTAAATGTACTATACACACATATTATTAAAAATGTCATGTCTTTGTAACAATATAGGTTAACGTTACTTATGTAACATCACATATAATTAAACAACCCGTCGTCAAATTATGCATCTATGTATCTGGGAAAGTGGATCGACATTCACATTCATTCTTAGTAGTTCTGCAACATAAATTTTTATTAGATGGTCAAGTGATTTAGTGTCAGGCATACTATGCCAAATGCTGGTATAAATAATAAACGAAACATACTGTTACATTTCAATTGTATACGTAACAAGCATTATTGAACCGTCCTGAGACACATATTTCGTATGTTTGAATATTGTTACAAGTTGCGGACTAGGTACGTTTGGGGATGGAGGTCTTTGATAAAATAAAGAAAATAAAGCTAACCTAGTTTATTTACAACTGTATATACAAAAAAACTATGTCTATAATGATTTACCACAATAAATGTCAAACAGAACAAATTACTACTATTTACATGGAAGATAAAAAAATATATTTACATAAGTTCTCTGTATATGGAAAGGTTACTAGTCACTCACAATGGTGGACCCAATGAAATAATACCAAAGAATCTTTCTGGCCTAGAATCACCTTCTTCCTACTACTTGCTGCGGTCCCACTCGCTGGACACCCTCGAACAGTCGTCGCAATCCAATACTTGTCACTATCACTTGAGACCACACCAGGCACCTGCCAGCAAAAACTCTCTCGCTCCTGCTGCAGCTCCCCCTTATATATCCCACCCTCCTTCTTCTCGAATTATCTCGGCAGGTCTCTGTTCTCCAACCTCCTGGAAAGATCTAGCTTCAAAGTCAAGCCCCACCCCGAAAGCTAAAGAGGGAACAGGATCATTCCAGATCTAGATATTTTCCCTCGGTTAACCGATACTGGGTGCAGGTGGTTATCATGGAGTAATACAAACCATGCAGCACCTGAGGAGGTCTTTAAGTGCTGCTGCCACTGTATTGTATTTAGCCGCCCTGTCCGAGAGCCACGGCGCCGAGGAGTGGGTGGGAAGGGGGTGTCCTAGCTCCACCAGCACAGTATCGTACTACACCGCCCAGCCGGACAGTCGCGGCTCGCAACACTGCCCCCTCCTCAAGTCTGTTCGTCCCGAGCAGACACAACAGACTCTGGTCAATCATAGAGACCCAGTCTGTCAATATGCACAACCTTGGGTTTTCTTGTCCGAGAGCCCTTGCGAACTATTCGGAGGACCACATCATTTATCTTCTTGGCAATCTGGTAAGGGCCTTCCCAGCATTTCTGTAGTTTCGGACAGTATCCTTTCCGTCGCTGTGGGTTATAAAGCCACACCAGCTGTCCTTCTTGAAATGTCCTTTCAGGTCCCCTCCGATCATACCTCGTTTTCATCCAGTCGTTGTTGACTCTTAAATGTTGCCGAGCGAAGTCATGGACTGTGCTCAATTTGCAACGCAGTTCGTCAGCATACACAATCGGTGAAGCAGGCTGTTCTTCTTCTGCTCGCCTCCTAAACAGTAGATCACTTGGAAGACGAAGCTCTCGCCCTAACAGCATCTTCGAAGGTGTTACCCTCGTGGCTTCATGGAACGCTGACCGATATGCAAGGAGAAACAGGGGCACCTTGGAGTCCCAGTCCTTTTGATTGTCTGCTACAAAAATTGACAGATACTGTTCTAAGGTACGATTTAAACGCTCGACCATCCCATCCGAATGAGGATGCAAAGGAGTAGTCCGTGTCTTCTTCATTCCCAGAATTTTGGTCACTTCCTGGAATAACTTGGCTTCAAAGTTGCGGCCCTGGTCGGAGTGAAGTTCGAGTGGCACTCCAAACCTTGAAAATACATGCTCCACTAAAGCGTCAGCCACTGTGCTAGCCTCTTGGTTAGGTATTGGTATGACTTCAGGCCACTTAGTGAAGTAATCTTGCACCACCAATAGGTACCGATTCTTCCTCTCAGTCACTGGCAAGGGACCCAAAATATCTACTGCCATCCTCTCGAACGGGGCTCCGAAAATGTACTTCTGAAGATGACCACGCCCTCTAGTTCTTGGTCCCTTTCTTGCTGTACAAGTATCACATGTTCGGCACCACCTCTCGACATCATCCCTGCAATGTAGCCAATAGTATCGCAATCAAACTTTGTTGAGAGTCTTATTAACTCCAAAATGTCCTCCAGCTGCTGAACTATGAAGTTCCTTCAGTACTCTGGAACTCTAATTTCTGGGAGTACCAGCTGTAGGCGTGTTTCTTTGCCGTCTACACTTTCCCAGTTCCAGTACAGGACGCCATTTCTCAGAGATAAAGAATCTCATTGTGCCCTGTATGCCTTAGTTGTAGTACTTCAATCAGATAAATCGGCCCACTCTGGACGCTGGCCTTTTTCCTTCCATTCTAGTATTGGCCCAAGAGCAGGGTCCTTTCTCTGATCTTCGTCAATATATTCATCGCTCCATGGAGAAAGTTCATTGTCAAATGTGAACTCTTGGATTCTTGTTATCCGAGCAGTTGGTGTCTTCCCAGCCTTCCCTTCTTGGCGATCACAATTAAAGCACATTGGTTCGCATGGCATCCTGGACAGTGCATCAGCATTGTTGTGTAAGCGCCCAGGTCTGTGCTGTATTTCAAAATCGTACTCTTGAAGGTGCTGCATCCACCTAGCTATCTGTCCTTCTGGGTTTTTGAAGTTCAGTAACCAACATAATGATACATGATCTGTTCGTAGAATAAAATGTCTTCAATATAAGTAATGGTGAAAATGTGAAATAGACTTGACCATTGCCTGGAGCTCCCTGCGAGTTACACAGTAATTTCTTTCAGGCTTATGTAACACTTTGCTGAAATATTCTAATGGCCTCTCTTATCCATCCTGGATCTGTGACAACACAGCACCAATCCTCACATAGCTCGCATCAGTGTCTAAAATGAACTGTCCATCACTACTAGGATAACCTAGGACAGGAGGTGAAACCAAAATTTACTTTAATTTTGTGAATGAGGATTCACAATCGGGGGTCCAGAAAAATTTTCTTTTAGTCTCAGTCAATTTATGTAATGGCTTTGCTACTGTGGCGAATCCATGCACAAAACGCCGATAGTAAGCACACAGCCCAAGGAAACTGCATCATCAGTTTCCGACCCCTATCCGATACCCGACCCCCTGGCAGTTTTATTGTTTTTATTATTAAGCTCAGAGTCTTATTTCAAAAACTGAAATATGTCGATCACAGATCGATCTTATGTTGACCACCTCAAAGTATACACAATAATTTCGGAACGAAACACATTTAGAAAATATTTGTTAAGCCTAGCCATCATGCTGATCAGTCCTATATCAGTGTCTACATGCGTAAGTTCGTGGTGATTGGTAGTGAGATTCGTTTAAGGTTTTACTTATTGT
>PNEQ01121574.1:0-18080 GCA_003012365.1 Medauroidea extradentata | reverse complement strand
GCTATTAGTGTGATGTTGTAGCACTTACGGCCTAGAAAATTTATTAATTTAACAGCGATGACTGGCCGTACAATTATTTGGTTATTTTATACACTTAGTACAAATACGTCTGTCACAAGTAAATCTTACAAAAAAAATATGGACTGACCGGGATTCGAACCCACGCCCAGCAGTAGTAGTCTGGTATCTGTGGAACACTATGGCGCGCAAGAGGGGACTAACTCCTAGCTCCGTGCAGTGTTGCCACATAGTGTACGGAAAAAGTCGACGTACAACATTTTCCTACTTACATTTTCGTCACCAAATTACCTCAGGATTCACGTGGTGTGCTTATTATGCGGCAGTTTCTCGACACTCTGTATATAAAATTCTTCAAGAGTAAAAAAAAAAAACATTCTTTTTTTCGGTAAATAGGCTATATGGTCAACTGCTGCAAAGAAAAAAGTGACATTTCAAGTCACTTTTAAGGAGCCATAACCTTTTACACTGCTACGAAGCTCTGTCATAGCTCTTTAGGAAGCTTTAAACTAAATATTTTATTATGTTAAGGGCAAATTTTTTACTTGAAATCAAAACTAACCTTCTTTTTTTAGGGTTGAATAATACCTGAAAAAAATCTGTTTTTGCAGCATTTAGCTAGCTGTGAAATACTGAAAGGGTGGTAATAACAACATATGGTTTTAATGTATAGTACACAGCAGTGAGTACTACTATAGAGCGTCTCACGCTTAGATTGCAGTACAGGGTTATATGGACATTCGCTCTCTCTCTTTTCATCGCATGGTAACTGCCGTTAGCACTGTCCTTGTTTCGGCGAGCACTGTTGCCAGAAATCCTAAAATATTTCACTTTGTAACATTGATTTTAAAATTTTTGCATATTGTACAGAATCGAAACGCGCATTTGGTGATGTAGTTTTTTCATGATTTACACCATTTTAAGGGGTCGAAAAAATTAAAAAACAAATATTTTGAACATGGTAGTGTTTTCATACATCCTTAAATATAGCACATCATAACTTACGAATCAAAAGCAAAATCGTATCCAGAATTTTATGGTGTTTAATTTCATATATATGGACGTAAACGAAAAAAATCTGAAGGCTAAATTTTTTTTTCGTTAGTAGTACAGAAATTTTTTCTAACATAACGTGCACTTTCTAACAAACTGAAACATCAAAAAGTTGGTCAGTGAGAAATTTTTTTGCTATTCAAGTTAGATGGGGATGAAAGCGAGGAAGTTGTTCGTAATGAGCTAAACCTATTTTTAAAAGCAACCCCACCTCGACAGCTTTAGCCGTTCTCTTGTTTATAGCTGTGAAATGTGCGGGGTATTATTGTCACACGCTCACCCTACAAACTAGACAGCTGAGTGTCGATCGAAGTGTTGGCTGATGAGAAAAAACGTCCCGTTATCTTTGCTGACTATGACGTTATGTCTGGAATGGTTAATAAATAAGATACAGGCTACCCTTAGTTAGCATTTTTCTTTGTCCCCCATGTCCTAAACTAGTTCAGTAGTGAAACTATGGTGTCTCGCGGCAGAGCTTGTCGTATATGTTAATGATTTCGAACCAAAATTTCATGTGTGTAATTTTTTGTTAACATGTACTTGTACGGAAGGCAAAACAATAAAAAGTCGTAATATAGGTAGGCTACGAGAAAGGGAGCGAAATATTGTATTGATCTTAGTCCAGTATTTTTCACATGCTATTAACGCATTAAGGAAGCTTTAGAAGAATCAGGATGTTCCTAACAAACCATTTACGCTAACAATAGCAACACAGTATATCAAACTTACATGAGAAATTTAAATCATGAAAGAAAGACAAACAATAAATAATTCCCATAAACAAATTTAAGGCAATGATACTTCATTTCTACTACTTATATGGCAACTATTTTTAAAATCCTAAATCAGAGAAAATATAAAAATAAAACTCTCATACGGTTTGTTTATAAGGTTTTACTACGTTGTCTGATTTGTGTCCGTGACAAAAAAAAATTATATGGTTTCGGTAAGTTTTTGAGTGACGAAAATTCGTAATTACCTTGAACTTTATGTTTAAGTATTGAAAAGCTACAAAATATACAATACAAAAATTAAACAATACTGGTAAACATACTGTTTTATATGGGCTCTCGTTTAGGCTTGAGATATAATTATCAAAGTAGTAGTGGAAAAAGTGATACGCCTAAGTTGACGTCACAGCAGAACATTAAATATACTCTCTTTTGTTTGATAACCGTGCGTGGTGCAGCAGTGGTAAAACACTTGCATCGCGTTCGGGAGGACTCTGTTTCGATGCCTGGCTCCGACCATCCTGATTCCGGTTTTCCAGTGGGTTTTCCGAAGTCACTGTAGGCAAATGCTGGGATGGTTTCTTAACAAAGGCCGTGGCAGACTCTCCCCCCCCCCCTTTTCACCAGTTTATCACTACCCAGGCCTTGTGCTGTTCGAGGGCACGTAAAAACGTCCAAGTAAATAACCCCCTATCTCCCACTCTAAATGTACTCTTAGCAGACAAAAAAATGACAAAAATAAGATATATGTTTCAATTCTCATATGACATTGGTTTTGAATGATCAATCTTATAATCATCAACTACTCCAACCACGTTTTTGTCTTCAGACAGATGCTACCAAATTGGAAAAATCTTTCGTTTTGTCAGTAGTAGTTATAATTATTAAAATATATGTGGTAATTATTTCTTAATGAAGTGCTCGCTACAGTTCATGTAGTGAATTAATATCAGTAGAGTATGTGGATTATTTTTCATTGAAAGTAATAGGAAATGTCATTAATTACAAATTTTGAAGTGTGATGCTATAAAAATTGCAATATCAACTAGAATAATAAAGAATATAATATTTTAAAGCTCAACATTCTGGAGTAGTTCACCTCCCGAACTTCGTAGCCTAGCTGCGATGTGGCAACAGCGTGCGCCATAAGCTCTGTACTGCAATCTAAGGTTGGGACGCTCTATAAGGAAATAAATAATTAAGATGTTATTGGGTCCCCTTTAGAAGATATAACCCCCGCGTATAAAGTATGTTTTCAAAAGTTCCCTTTTTCAAGGTCTAAAAAGGGCATGTGAGGGAATGGGTAAAATTATTATTTGTTTTTAAATGATAGTATTTTTTAAATCTTTTAAACAAAATAAATTTTGACTTGATACTTTGAGCGGTTCCGATACTACAAGCCTCTGAATATACAAACATTTTGTAAAACACATTATCAAGTTCAAATGATTAATTTATCAAGAATTATAATAGCTACATGTAAATTCATTAAATAATCTCTTCTACTGAAATGCAATGAAACATAGGCATTGTTAAAATGATGTTTAATGTATGAAACCACCTATCCAGTCCATCAATAAAAGGAAAAACAACTTCATAACATTATTTACTAGAGTTGAAAACCTTATTTAGTAACATTTATACAGTCGCATGAAACACTTAAGCTGAATTTGATACTTTAAGCTAGAAATACGTACCCATAATTTTATGCTTAAGTCTTATTGTCATAAAATAAAGTAAACTGAATGCTGTTAATTTATGGACTTCTCTAGGAACAGTTTCAACAAGTTCCCAGTGTAATGTTGTGACCTCTTCCTTTCTGTGACCATAGCTCTGTTGGTTTCAGAATTTTTAGTATGTCTTGTAATCGTACCCAAGTCTTGTCATCTTTATCAGACTTTTTGAATGAAGTTTCAGGTCCTTTAGGATGAAAAAAGTGAATCCTGTACTCTTCCTCAGTGTCATACATTTGTTTTTCAACTACTTCCCTAACTACCATTTATTATCATACACACAACAGACATAATCAAGCTTCTTAGGTTGTATCTGTAATGTAATGTTCTCAGTTTCACTAACTTTAATGATCTGGTAGGTCACTGATTGTTCAGAAAATGATGTATGCTTGGTTTTCATTACAGAAGTGCTGGTAGGAGTGAAGCTTTGAAATAATCTTGTGTGAGGTACTTGTTGTGACATCTGGAATCTTTCATCAAGAACATCTCTTACATTGTCTATATCATTCTTGGAAGTATAGAAAAATGTGACTCCTTTATTATGATTGGTACAATAGTTGCATGATCTGGTTGTTAACAACCTCTTAACAGTTCCTCCAATCCCATCACATGGCCCCTTTCCATGAGATGCGGCAAAGAAGTGCCATTCAGCCCGTATGCCAAAGTCTTTATCATTGTGACTTAAGTTAGTAAAGTATTTTTGGTTTTCTTGTTTGGCTGATGAGCCATCTGACAAGTATATGATAGGTTAAGGTGATCTTGTTTCTGCTGCTCTATAAGAACTTTTTGAAAAGTATAGAACAACATAGTGTTGTGGTCTAGCCACTCACTAACAAAATAGAAACTTTTTGAATGTAATTTTCCATTTACTCTCCAGTAGACAACAAATGGATGTAATGTCGATCGTTGACCTGACTAATGGAAAGACTGAACCTCGTCTTGCTCAACGTAGGAAATATTTTCTGCAAAGTCCTAAAACAATGAGTTCACCATCTTCAAGACATTCCTTCTGTGAATTAAGAAATTCTGACTGGTTTTTGGCCGTGAAGTGATGCTTAAGTTTTCCACACAACTTCCTGTAAAAGGGTACTTGGCCCGGCCCGCCCTTTTATTCTCCAAAATTAGATTTCTTTTTATGCTGTAGAATATTTAAGCCTAACCTTAACATTAATGTAAACATAATTTCACTAACTTGACTGCAGATTTATGCGCGATTCTCGGCGTTAGCAGACGTGTAATGAAGTCGCGTGGTGCTTCGTTTACATAGGACTGCAGAGTAGCCTGGAAGTGTGGGGGGGGGGGGCGACTTGCCTGGCGCGTGTGTAGTGCATCAAAATACCCACAAAGTGATCTATAAGGACAGGTGTTAGTTATAAGTGACAACGGAAGGAGAAACAAAGAGACATTCATATTTAATTGTAAGTTAAAGCTTGTTGTTTGTTAAGAAGCGGTGGGCCAAATATTAAATAGTGTATAACAGGTGAGAGTATTCATAGCTAGTATTAAGTGTGACCTCTGGTGAGGAATCTTTGTATTATAGTGTTATGTGCAGCCTATGAAGAAAAGAATGTGTTAACTTTAAAACAAGCGCCACATATATATCTAAGTAGGAAATTAAGAAATGAAGCCTTTATGTATTTATTGATGGTTACTGTTGTAAAATTGGTAAATTGAAATCTACTAGTAAAGCCAACCCAGTTAATTAAAGAATGCTCTAGGTAGGTAGGAGGGTAGCTGGCGTAGTGATATCTGGGGACACTTCCGCCGGGGCCAACGAGGCGGTTGAAGCTCGGCCACGTGCTTTTTACTTGTTTGGTGGTGGTGGAAGCGAGCGGGTGTGTGTGGCAGGGCTGCTGCGAGGCCGCGGCGCGCAAGCAACTTGGTTTGTTTTCTGGTAACATGAGCCAGCAGTCTGTGCAAAGTAAAATATTTTGGTTCCTAATTTAAAAATAACTGAAATAGTTTTTTTTTTCTTTATTTACAATTTTAAGCAAGTTTGGCGAGGGCCCACCGCGAGGTATTGTGTCGGCTTGTGTATCTGTAGTGGTCAATCAATCTGGAAATAGAGTGAACATCCTGCAACTAACGTGGTATTTTATTCTCTATAAATGACCATCACTTATTTAAATTGCCGGGCAGATGAATATTTGACAGAATAGATTTCTCCGTCTCCTTTATTTCTTTCGTACCCTCGACGAAGAGTGAATGAGCTGATGTTTCCTGCTGCTGAGAAAATAGCTAGTCGAGGCATTTTAAATTAGGAACCCCAGAACCTAGAGGAAAATTATAGGCACTGTGCACGGGTAGGTTGCACTACATTCCCCACAACATCTTTAAGAACTAACACACAGGAAGCAAGCTCACGACTGTTGGTTGGTACCCACTGCTTGAAAGAGATTTCCATTTCTTCTGCCAGCTCTTCATAATCTTCAAAATTTTCCTAAATTATAACGACAAAGACAGATTCCATGCCAGGGCACTCTGCACATTCTGACAGCATATGAGAATCATTTTCTATATTGCAGATCATGAGCTCCAACATTTCCTTGTAAGAACATTGACTTTTAATAATTGAAAGTAGGAGCTTTACATGCTGATGATATAAGCATACACAAACGGAATGTGTGCCATCACTTTCTGCTAGTACACAGAATTTCTGTCTAAGCTCTGCAAATGTAGACAAACCTATCTTCTTGTTTGGGTGTTTTGTCTTAAAAGCTTTATACAGTTCTTTCAAAGCACACAAAATGAGCCTTTTCTGAATATTTACTTTTGCTCCAGTTGACACTCGGACTGACTTTCAATCTTTCTTCCGAAACATTATTTTACTGTAATCATAATTTTGGTAAAACTCTTGTACTGAATTAATAGTTTCTACTTCAAGGACATTACTTGCCTTCTTGTTTCGACTTTTGGAAGGACTCCTTGTTTGTTTACCAAATCATGAGTTTTACGAACTAAGTATTTACTACGTTAAATTCTTCCTGTGTTTTGCCATATGTATAAGTTGAAGGAAGAATACTCAAAATATTTATCTTTTCTTGAATGGTATCTGCAGTTTTCATTCTCTCCTTCAGTTTTCCAACTAATTCTTCACAATGCGTACATAATATGTTTCGTATCTTTGTATGATTTTCGGTATCAGGTGAAATCTCTTGGTTGAATGATTTATTCAGTTTACAAGTAACTGTTTCTGTAATTTTTGACATTTTTTTTCAATAGCAGATGATTTTGCATCAGCTGACAATTTCTGAACTTTTACTGGAGATACACCAATTGCATTACGTGCATCATTCACAGAATCCACTAACACACCTGCGGGCTCATAAATATCATGTCATTGGATGACTCACTTTCTTTTGTATTTCGGACAAACATTTGCAACACACAGCTTTACCTGGAATGAGTTTCAGTTTGGGATTTTGTCTGCATAAATCAACATTTATAACCCGCAATGCCTTTGTAATTGACTTCTTGTGTACAAAAATGGGTCACAGCATGAATTTCCATGCATGAGGGTGAACTTTTATAAAATATTTTTCTCATGATATGTGCAGACAGTTTCAATATTATCACAACCAGTTATCATACAATGCAAGTTCTTATCACTGGCACTAAGTTCAGAAAAATCAGCCATGGTAGAAGATGTGCTATAACTTAAAATATTACAAGGTTCATTCTTGAAAAACCCCTACTGAACACTCCACCATGTCTTATTTATTAAACAGTTCATTAGATACGTACATGCAGCCTAAGTACCAATTTATCACAATACTAGTACCAAACCATTGATGAGCTTGTGCCTTAACACTACTTCCTTCTCTGTCTGAGAACTACAGGAAACTGAACTAGCGGGCAGCAGCAGAACTGTGCATTTTCAAACAGGCACAGGCGTGCCGCTAACTGATGCAACAATTTTTGTCAACACACACACAACTTAAAGCCCAATTTTCTTTTTTTACAATAAAAGATAATTTCAGTCTATAAAACTAATTTTAACCTTTTTTTATTTCTTTATAAATGAAATATCTTGAAATATATGATTTATTATTCTCATATATCATACAAGGTACGTACTGAAACCAAAAACATCCAGAGGCTTGTAGTTTCTAAACTGCTCAAATTATCAAGTTAAAAATTTTTTTTTGTTTAAAAAATGTTTAAAAATACTATCTTTTAAAAACAAAGAATAATTTTTTACCCCTTCCCCCACACACCCTTTTTTGACCTTGAAAATGGGAACTTTGGAAAAATTGTTTATTTGGGGGGTTATAGCTTTAAAAGGGGGCCAAATAACATTTTAATTATTTATTTACCTACTAATACTCACTGCAATCTACTATGCATGAAAACCATTAGTTGTTATTACCACCCATCGGTACTTTATGGCTAGCTAAATGTTGCAGAGAGTTTTTTCAGGTACTATTCAACCCTAAAAAAAGAGAGTTAGTTATGATTTCAGATATAATTTGCTCCAAACATAGTAAAATATTTCGTTTTAAAGCTTTCTTAAGAGCTATGACAGAGCTTCGTAGCAGCAAGGGGTAAAAGAGTTATCGCTCCTTAACCCCTTAGCATACAATTCATGAATAGAAGAATGTTCCCAAAACTAATAATTTTTTATTTTACATTTATATAACAGTTGCGATGTTCATAACATACAAATACACAAAAATAAAAGTTTTAAGCATTTTTTTTTTATTGAACTATGGGATTTAGAATTACTATATTTTACTACCCTGAGTATACTCGTTTATATACCTATGCATATAAAATATATAATAGAAGAAGTACAAATGTACCCTAAATTGATTGCATAATTCTCAAACAAGTAATACTTACATACATAAGCCCAAAAATAAAGATTGATATCTATAAAATATTATTTATGAAAATATACACAATTTTAAAAATATCGATTTCTCAAATTACGTTAAATAGACATTTGTAATCTTCATAACATGCACATACATAAAAATTAAAGTTTTAGACATTTGTCTGCATTTTTAATTTAAATACTGATTCGGATGTACTACAGTTTACTAACCCGAGTATACTCGTTTGCAATGATAAAATATAACGTATGAAATAACTGCTTCATGGAGTGGTTGCACAAGGCGCCAACAAATAACACACATATGCAAGCCTAACACTAAAATTAGAAGTGTAACATTTTCTTCACAAATTGAATTGTAGAAATACTAATGATAATACAATAAGAATTAAAAATTACTCGGCATTCATAACTTTCTGAATTTATATCCCGAGTGTATTCAATGTGCATAAGCGCAAAGAATATAAAACCAAAAATGACACTGAAATATGTTTCATAACAAGGATTATCTTGTCCTAGATGTCTGCTGTTGTGTGGTACACTCGGAAACGTGGTACTACACAGAGAGGTATGGCACAATTTTCACACATGTAGTTTGTTTCTTGCCATATTTTTTTTCCTCTTGCATCTGTGACTCTGCTGCACATCACACATTGGCGTGTCGGATTGCTCTTCTTTTCAGTTGAGGGAATTGTAGATGGGAAATGGCGTTCGCTGATTCTCAGAGGATTTACCGACTTTCCTGGTCGGCCTCTGCCTGGTGACGTAGCTGGTGTGTGATACTTCTCAATTAGTTTTTCTACGACAGCCATCCTGAATTTCCAGTGTAAATTCTTGCCTCCTTTCTTCGTATACAGCACAAAGGCATTCCAAAGTAAAGTAAACCCTCGTTTTACCGGACTATTTGGGGGGAGGTGTGGTCCGGTAAATCAGATGTCCGGTAAATCACGAAGTACCAAAATCGGCACACAAAAATAGACAACAAGCTGATAGATTTCTAGCAGTGTGATACGTGTAGTAACGCAACGTGTTTGTTATGGTCAAATCGGTGGAAGAGGCGAGGGGGAAGGTTTGTGCTGACTGGCGGGAGTAGAAAGATAAGCACGTGCCTTTGTCCGCTCATTGAGTTGGGCGGGGGAAAAGTAGAAAGAGAGGGACAGGAGGCAGCTTGCTATCAGCTTGGTTTCATGTTACGTTGCGTGGTAACGTGTGACACGTGAACTTGAGCTACTGCTTTGTATTTCACAGCAAATTGTTTATTTACTAAACACATAACAAATAAAAAATTTCCATCCAAACTACCGCTGTTTGCATCGCGATGCACTATCGTATACCGTATCTGTGAGATAATAATCTAGCCGCCATCCTTGATAATTTCTGATGGGCTGAGCGTGAGAAAGGTATGTGTTGCGCTAGTTTGTCCGCAGCAGATTTTATCTCTCTACACATCATACATTTACACCACACGAGCGTTTATTTGTTGAACATACATTGCCTCGTCGTGTGAAGATGCAGTAGCAAGTTTCACGTGTTTCCTGGATCCAACAGTGCCAATTCTTTTTTGTTCAACATCATATTTCAACACAAAACTTAACTAGTTTTTTGCTTTACAAATGTCGGACTCGGTTTGTTTCTTGACACTATAATCATCACACAACTTGCTACCGAAACACGGGCCTCTTAACTTTTTTATTAGTTCAAATTTTTTGCTTGATTTCAAAGTTACTTTACTTCTTTTCTGTCCTGTTGCAGACGCCATTTCATTTTTAAAAACGCATAATCTTTATCGAGCACGTATATCAACTGCGTAAACAATTAAAGTAGACACGACAGTCGTTCTTGCCCGGACACGTCAAAACACCGATGAGCGACTAGCTCTGCTTACTGTCTTACGCTGCTATCTGTGCGCGCGCCAGATGTCACTCACCAAAGCACAATAACCAGGTAGGTCTTGCACTGTTGATCTTACAGTTCCGTAAAAAATTCAGGTAGACAATCATTCTTGCCCGGACACGGCACATACCCCAATGCGCAATTAAAAATAGCTCTGTCTACCATCTTACACGGCTAACTATGCGCGTGCATGATGCCACTCATCAAAGCACAATAACCAGGTAGGTCTTGTGCTGCATGTGACAAGTAGACCTGACGGTGGAATAATTTTGTATCGCCAGATTTTGTCCGTTAAATACGAAGTCCGCAGAATGGAGGTCCGATAAAACGAGGGTTTACTGTACCAGGTCAAGTAGATGGAAATATTTTTTGTAGAACTTTTTCCCCCCTCTTCCTGTGTACTGGGTAATCTGCTGTGCATTGATTGACGTGGTCCACACCCCCCATGGTATTGTTATAATCTATAACAATTTGTGACTTCAGACAGGGTACTCCTTTCACAGTTACAGCTTTCATTTTGGGGCTGTGAACGGTAGACAAAACACAAACTGGCTTTCTGTCCATCCATTTTACAACTAAAACCTTACCTCTTTGATAAGCTATGATGTTACCTTTTTCAGTTTTTTTTGATTTCAACTCTGGTGATATTTCTTTTCTTGTGGCCTTCACTGTCCTGTAGGTATCGGTTCTATTTGACAGTAACTGATCCGCTAACTGTGGTGATGTGTAAAAGTTGTTTGTAGTGACACAGTAACCCTTACCGAGAAGTGGTTTCATCAATGACAAGACTACTTGTGATGACATTGGTAACCCTTTATAGTCATCATCAAAATTGGTTCCCCGACCTGTGTATATCACAAACAAATACAAGTACCCAGTTGTTGACTCACAAAGCATAAACATTTTTACACCGAACCGTACTCTCTTGAGTGGCAAATACTGCTTCCAGCCAAGACGCCCCTTGAACAACATGAGGCCCTCATCGACTATAATGTCATGTTCTAGGGTGTACACTTGGGAAAACTTCTCCTGAAAATGAACATACATTGGCCAGATCTTATTTAGTTTTGGATTTGGATGTGTGTTTGCATCGTACGACTCTTCAACAAAATGGAAGAACTGTTTGATTTGAAGAAATCTGCATAATGGCATTGTTTTCCTGAAGAAAGGTGTTTCAAATATTGGACTCTTAGCCCAGTACATTTGGTAGTTGGGTTTCTGCACAATACCTTGTGCAATAATCAGTGCTAGGAAGACATATATTTCCTCCTTCGAGGTAGGCTTCCATTTAGTCTGGGGATGGGCTTGAATAAATTGTGCGGCAAAACAGTTAGTTTCTGTTGATATAAGTTCAGCCTGTTCATCATCAAAAAACAAGAGTAAATAACTTAGAACATCATTTTCATCACTTACGTGCGCATTCATTCCAGGCGTGCATGTAAATGGAAACCTTGGTAGACTGCGGGTTGTTTCATTGCAGTTTATTTCGCACCATATTCGGCCAGATGGCTCTTCATTTTCGGAATCTGAGGAAACTGGAATGTCTTCATAGTTATCACTGTCATCACTGTCATCTGATCCCGATATATCCAGATCACTCACTTCACTTTGTTCCGTGTTCAAATCACTCATTTTGTGAACGAATGAAAAATTGCACGGAAAAAAATTTCAAAACAATAATCGGAGTGTACTTATTGATGTCTGTAAAATGCAGAAAACTTCACATGCTGCTGACCATCTGTGAATGTGCTTCACTTTGTAAATGTTCACTAGATAATACAGTATGTGTGCATTTGACTACAAACGTCTAAAAAAATTACTAAAGTCAGAATGTTCGCGCACTTTGATGTAGTGGCAATGGCTGCGAGCGATAGACTAAGCGCACACGCAGTACCACTGCGCGCGTATAATTTATTTGATGTACTCTTTTGGCCCACATTATTTGAGTGGGCTAGAGACGTCTGTGAACTGCTACAAATATAATCGGGATAGTACAAACGGGCACAAACATCTTCTCTTTTACGAGTTAACTCAGGTTAATATATTTCTGCTACATTATGAAACTCTAGTATACTCTGGATAAGATGTTAAGGATTAAAAGTGATTCTGAAATATCACTTTTTTTCTTTGCGGCAGTTGACCATATAGCCTATATCTTGAACCAAATTTTTTCGAAAAAATTTTTAAAAATGGTTTTTGCTCTTTAAGAAATATATATATTTCAAACAAAGTTTCATTAAAATGAAAAATGGTGATGCAAAAGATAAAACTAACCTAAAAATACAATGACCTATACCTGATGCATGTGATTGAGGCACCGGATGGTTGATTCCTTGTGACAGTTTTAGTTATTACATACAGTTATTCATTCTGTCGATACCCTGCATTCTCTTTTAGCTGCTATTGCCTTCCTTACATCTTTCACTTGTGGCGAAGACCTCCCTGGTAACTGCTGAACAAAATCTTTTCACATCACTGAATGAACTTGTATTAACATGACATTTTTTCTTCTCTTCTTGTCAGGCAACTTCACAATCTTATTCGCCTTTGGTAGAGTCAACTTCCGGTATGTTTGCTGGAAATCCTAGTTCTACAAAACAATGTTTAACTCTGGCAGGCACGAGTCTGTTAAATGCTAACACAACTTGTACATGGCATGTAAAATGTTCCACTTCACGGAACTAGCATCTAGCCAAGATTACAATTTGCGCAGAAGAAATTGCACCAGTGGTTTCTTGTAGTCACGCTAAACCTAAGCAGTTATATCTTGAACTAGCACCTAGAGGACATTGGTGTAGTTCGGATATAAAATATCACTTTGATATTCCTTAGTTCTGATGTGTTTACATTATGACAAAGGATAGTGATCTAAAAATTTCAGAATTTTCGGTTTTGCATTGAACTCATTCTTGAAATAGTAATGATGTAATACATGAACTCTTGTTAGCCTGCTTTCTGAAGGAAAAAGTAGGCTTAGGAGATCACCTTCCTCTGTGTGTGTGTGTCCCCCTAAAAACTTTTTAACCAGTGGTTCAAATTTCATCAAACTTTGTACTGTACACATATAGTACTTTGTAATCTGACGTGACTTATATATTTCGTTTACGCACTGTTCATGTTTTCAAAATGGCGCCATTTTAACATTTTTCGATCAAGCTAGATATCTAAGGAACTATACACATATACGTACTACATACAAAGCTGACTTGAATATTTTGTTTATCATTCATATTGCATGCAAAACTGACTATACTTTTGTGTATTTCGTTCATCCTGTTTCAAATGATGGCCATATTGATATTTTCAGCATGATATTAAATATCTTAGGAAATATTTTTCTGAATTTCATCGAACTTGTTACTCACATACTGCATACAAAGTTGATTAAACTTTTGTATATTTCGTTCATTCTATGTTCATATTTTCATAATGGTAGTTATTTTTATAATTGTTTGCATCATATGACTTTTCTGATGAAATATTTTCAGAAATTTCATTAAACTTAGCACACTTACTACATACAAAGCTGACTTGAGTATTGCATATCTTGTTCATCCTTTTGTAATATTATGAAAAAGGCCAGCTATTTTGTATCTTTATGATAGAAAGACATTTCAGAAAATGTTTTCCTCAACTTTAGTAATCTGGGAACTTGGATATATTTTTATTAAGCTGACTTATTTTTAAGTACATTTCATGGATCATACATGTAAATCAATATTAGTATTTAATATTCCACGATAGCATAAACAGTTTTTAGTTTCAGGGTAATTTGCACCCATTTTAACGAGAGTAGGCTTATGAGTTATGTTGGTAACTTCTTGTTTGATTTGTATTTGCAGGAAAGTTGATTAATTTGTTTTAAACATCTGAGTATTCAGAGTTTCCCAATTACTATTGGTTCAAGGTGCCTACTGTGTTTCTTAAACATAAACAATTGTGTTTACCAATACTGTGATTGGGTAAAAAATACAAAAGATAAAAATTAGAATAAGTTCAAACATTTTTCAGCAGAGTTTGTAATGTATACATATTTATTGTAGTTTTGTTTTACATATAGAAACATTATATATTAAAATAATAAAACAAGAAACCATTTTCACCAAACATGCTGCACCCAGTTTTTCTCCTTCTTCCCCCAGGAATAGAGCACAATAACACATCAAAGAAAAAAACAAAATGTTGAGTTAACCAAATCCCTTTCAGTTAAAAATACAAGGGTCAATGCAAAACACAAATATTTTTACAGTTAGCAGTACGCAGACTCATGGTGACCAGAGGCAGAATGTCTTGTTAAGTTTAAAATAATTAACATTATATAATTTATCATTAAGGAAATACAGATCATCATCATGAACCAACGAGATTAAATTTATGTGAAAAACCTACAGGCATTGAGTTTTACGCACATGAAACTCATAATAGCTATTTAAAAACAAGTTTGTATACCAAAAAAAAAGTAAAATCAGCTGTATCCCACACAAGTGAATTTTCTCAAAATCTGGTCAATAAAAAGCAACACCCTCAGGTACAACAGATTTATACAAGTGCCCATGCACGCCTGAGCATGCACAAGGGGTACAGTGTTCCAATGTACATAGTAACATGTTGGGCATGGAACAACGCAAGTAATCTAAGAATAATACAAAAATTTAAAAAAAGTTAAGATTTTAACCCTACATGAAATAAACCTAACCCTTAACCAAAACTGTTAATTTTGAAGGCGGCCCAGAAACATTTTTTTTTAATACCCTAGGAATTTAACTTAAACCATACATGGCAGGAGCTTCCTTGCTTGCCACTGTGGACAAGTCCCCAACTATACCATGATAGGAGCACGCTAAACATACATGATATCGAAGAAAACTTACAGACAGCTGGGCAGATGGACCACATGACACACCTCAGCCATTGTTGCCAGCACCAACTGACATGTGTACAAGTGGGGAAGTAGAGGGAGAAACATAAGGTCAGAAACATAAATTAGAATGAGGAGAAAAGCAAACTGGGCTGCTAATGTTGATGACACCTTGCTGAAGGAGTGCTATGCGCTACTGTTGCAAATGCAGTCCGGGACCAAAACGGTGCAGTGTGATACAATGAAACGTTTTGATCATTGGGTTGTTGTGCTACCTGATTATTTTTTAATTTGTCTGTCGCTACATGTTCCTTGAATTTTGTGTAAGATGATGTGGTTATCTAAGATGTTATTAATGCAAAAATTTTATATGAAGGTAACTTTTTCATGTTTAAAATGTTTGTTTTTGTGTCTGTGGTTAGTATTTTTGTGTGCAGTATTAAATATACATTTGAAACATTCATTTTTAATAACATTTTGAGTGTTTTGCTGTCGATACATTTGCTAAACCTTTCCCACACAGTATCACAAACTCACGTCACCATTTTCTTCATATGAATAAATTGCTTACACATACGTTTATGTAAACAAACAGTCACATTTTCAGTGCCCGATTTATTGGCTTCTTTTAGAGTTTTCTTCTGAATAATATTCCCATCAACTGATAGATTCTAGTCCTTCGAATCAGTTAGCCTGTCAAATAATCTCTTATCCAGTGTTTCATAAGATGCAAGGTATACGTTTTTATAATCATGCGAAAAAAAGGGTCCCCCCCACCCATCCCTCAAATATTTTGGTGCATTTTGTCTATATACCTGAATATATGAATTTCGTATTCTAAATTTACTTGTATGTAATTTGTTTTTCTACTAACTACCACTTTAAAGAACGTCAATTTAGTTTTTAGGTCAATTGACTTTCCTTTTATTGGAAGCAATTTTTGTGAAGGATAATCAAAAATTAAATGTAAACAAACAGTATGTTCTTAATGTAACTCATGCAGCTCTGGGTATGGTGACATAATTTTTGTTACGGACATAGATTCCATACTCCATGTAACTGTGGTGAATAGTGTTGCACCAGGCAAGTTTAGTGCGCACTGCAAGCATAGTTCTTTACCACACCACAACACATCTACTGCTGCTAGCATAGCTCCTCACTGAGCACATCAAAGTGTTAGTCACATCAGAAAGCACAACAACTTGTAATCAAACTACTGCATGAAATAATTGCTACTATTTGAACTGTTTTTGTTGGTTTAGTGGTGTCAATGGATGCTGAATAAAGTTTTACTGTCTTTTGTTTCAATAAATGTTAACTGCCAAAATTTTACAATTTGTGATGCACACTGTGTTCATTAATACCGTGTGTGTTGTGAGTATCGACAATGCAGAGGTTGGCTGCATGAGTTAGTCAAGTGATGACCTAGCTAAGACGAGGGCGTGCTGAGAGAATGTGTATGATGAATTAATGAGAGGTAATAAAGTATTGAGAGAAATCACGACATGGCACAGTCGGTAGGATAGAAAATATGTACCAGTAACATTAAAACAAGAAGAACAGTGTTAAATTGCGTCTAAGTAAGAAAACAATAGACGAAAGAAGATGGAGTCGTTCAAGCCACCGTCGCCATTGGTCTTGGACGGAAATCTTTGTGAAAATTTTAGAAAGTTTAAACAAAGTTTTCAAATTTTCATGTTAGCCGCGGGATATGATTCAAAAGAGTCTAAAGTGAAAGTGGCTATGCTGTTGAACGTAATCGGCGATGATGCGGTGGAATTGTTCAACACTTTTGATTTCTCGGACGAGGATAGAACAAAGTATGAGACAGTGTTGAAGACCTTTGCTGACTACTGTGACCCGGTAAAAAATATCGTAGTGGAGCGATTTAAATTTCATAGTCGGTCCCAAGAAGAAGGCGAGTCATTCAATTCATTTTTAACTGACTTGAAAAAGTTGATCAAGAGTTGTGAGTTCAAGGAGCAAGCTGACAGTGTAGTGCGAGACAGAATAGTGTTAGGCGTTCGTGATAAAGAGTTGCAAGAACGCCTGTTGAGAGAGCCTGATTTAACACTAATCAAAGCGGTTGAACAGTGTAGGGTGTCCGAACTGGGAAGACAACGAGCGGAAATGATACAAAATAATGTCATGGTGACACCAGTAAGAAAACAAAGCACAGCTGAAAATCGGAGGGTTAAGTGACAGGCAGAACTAGTTCCACGAGAGGCAAGCAGAAATAAATGGCAAGACAGTGATAATAAGGGTGGCTTCCACTGCACACGCTGTAGAAGAATACACAAGAAAAGAGAGTGTCCAGCATTTGGTAAAGTGTGTCATAAATGTAAAAAGCTAAACCATTTGCTACAGCTTGTACTCAAAGTGTCGCAGAGGTAAGACTCCCAAGTGACAATCTAAATGAATTTTTTGTGGGGGCAGTAGAAACAGTAGATACACAGGAGAATGGTGGTACTAACCTAGGGGTAGGTCATGCTCAAAATGCAAGGCTACCACGTGAGTGGATACAAGTAGTGACTGTGGACAACAATCAAATAGCTTTTAAGTTGGACACAGGGTCAGAGGTAAACATCATACCGTGTAGAAACAAAGTTGAGGGCAAGGCATGTCTTGTACTGGTCCAAGATGTCTCAGGATATAGAACAAGTTGTGAACAGTTGTGTGTTATGTCAGAAGTTGCGCAGCCAGTGTCCACGGGAACCACTGATTCCACATGGTGTACCGGAGCTGCCGTTTGAGAAAATAAGGGTAGATATTTGTGATTATGGGGGCAGGAGCTATCTGATTACAGTAGACTATTACTCTAAATGGATTGAGGTACTCAACATCCGTAACAAACAAGCAAGTGAAGTGATTCTGAAAATGAAGTCTCTGTTTGCTACACATGGGGTGCCGAAAGTGGTAATATCTGATAACATGCCCTTCAACTCGCACCTCTACCAGCA
>PNEQ01121573.1:0-18081 GCA_003012365.1 Medauroidea extradentata | reverse complement strand
TAGCGAACTCCCTTCAAATGTGCCGATTCTGTGCTTTTATACTAGCCCAGACAGTCGGTTATTCCCCGCATTACAGGGGTCTAAAAATAGATATTTCATCATGTTTCGGACGTTCTGGCTGTCACGTCGGCCGCCCTCGAAGGGTTAAGACGCAGTTGGGACAGGTATCTATGACGTAGGTTAGGCGGGTTTCCCACTAGGAGCCACCCGGGCTTTGAGTCATCGGCCAGCCCTCAAGGTGTTACGAAACAGCCGCCGACCACTGGCCTCCAGGAACATGGCACGCAACAATATCATTAAATTTTTTGTGTTTTAACAGTGTTCAATTTTCAGAAACGAAACTGATGGAAGTGTTCTGATGAAAAATACACACATCCGAATTGGCATCATTAATTTGCCCTTAAGATGAATATAGCAGAGTAGCATAACCATGCATATCGAATTCATAATGACATTTCTTTCTATTTAATATTTTATATTATAAACAATTATATATGAAGTAGATTTTTCTGATAATAACACGTTTAAAGTGGATTTCCAGGGTAGCATTTCTACGACTGAATTTACGTAACGGACATAATGAAACCACAAACATTGCTACAAAACATGGAGTCGGAAACGAGTCGTTCAATTGCTATATTTCATTACACTCCCAGTGCATAATTAATCTTCAGGTAGAAAATGAGGTATTCTTCTGGACTTTCGGTATGTATAAGATGGCAAGTATTGTATTTAAATTAAGTAAAATGTAGAATTTAAACAGTCCTAAATTACAACTATGTCTGCAATTGAATCTGAGGGTGTATAGGCCTAGCTACCCACGAACCAATGATATATATATACTTACGTGAGTCTTTGCTGCAATGTCTGTGATGAATCGATATTCTCACTATGGAAACTCAGCCCATAGTCAAAGAGTCGAAAAAATAAAGACAGGTGACAGTAGAATCTAGCACGTTTATCACTGAATTTGTGTAATTGTTCCTTCCACAACAATAACATTTCAAGCAATCGCCAGGGTTCCTGCCTCCAACCAATGAGACCCGTGTTCGATTTATGACGGAGTCGACCCAAATTTTTAGCAGGTGGTAAATGCAGAGGAATATGCGATTTCTCAATATGTTTCCTCGGGGATCTCCTGTTTTCCCAGGTCCCTGTCATTCTGGAGAAGCTCAGAAATCACGAAGACATAAGGGCGACCTTGAAACGCTCAACAAATGCCGCATCACCTCAACTAACCAAGCTCGGAAATATCGTGCAAGGATCTCACCGAACCGTTTTTACTATGGGACACTAAGAGGTGACCATAAATTTTATTGTTGGGAAGTCTATAGCAAAGTTCAGTGCACATCGCAATCTCAGATTTACATACATCCGGTTAGTACGTTATGAAGTACGGCAGTCTGAAAAAGCCGTTTTTAGCCATGTTGGTAGTCTTAGAAACAGTGTTTTTAGTGAGCATAGTGTCTTTATCAACGTGGTTCAGACGTTGTCTGAAGTGTGTCTTCTTTTCGTACGTTGCCACAATGGGCACACGTGAAATTGTTTCGTAGAAAAAAAACCTGTTTATGAACACACTGCAACGCATTTGAAGCGCGAGGTAGGCGGCCGCCTTAAAACCTCACAGTTAGGTAGCTGCCTTCACAGGACTCCAAGCGGTGTGTAGATTTACGACAGATAGATGGTGATTCAAAACGCGCTCAACGTGTGCGAAAAACGTATCCCCAGGAATAGACGCTACGTGTCTCGTCTACTAATCTTTAAAGCTTTTTTAAGCAAGATCAGACAAGGAGAAAATAGTTGTTTTGAGGTAGTTTTTAGGTATAAAAAACTTGGTGCAGAATTTTTTCGAACGGTATAAATGTGATCTCATAAAATCATAGCGTCAACGCCGAAAATCCCATAGAAGAGAAATAACAGCAAAAAACTTGTGACGAAACCTGGAGTGTTCTAAAGCATGCGCTGCTAAGAAATGACTAGAGATGATGGTATATCGCGGGAAATTTTTGTGCCAACATACTTTGAAAACGCTGCAGTTACCTGCAACACATATGATTGATAGGGACCCTGTTTTTTCGCGAAAAGAATTTTGCCCCAGATTGTTTCAGTGCCTTACGTCCACATCTGCGATTTTGCTTCATGGTTATTGGCAGGTGTCTGTGTGTAGAGCCGTATCTCATTTGACTGTACCAATTACAAAAACTTTCCTGCAACTCCACACGTCTGTAATTTGCCGGTAGAATCTCAAGGCTCGTGACAGTTGAAATATCCAATCGCTGACCCCAAAGCGAACTGCAGAAGTGCACGTAAGGAACCGAATCAAAGTGAGGCAAAATTATTTTCGCAAAAAACAAGGGTCTCTTCAAATCATATATGTTACAAGAAACAACAGCGTTTTCAAGGGTACGTAGTCACGAAATATTTTCGCAACACACCATCATTTCTAATCATCAATGATGATTCATCATCTCTGGCAATGACTATACACAACTCTGAGTTGTGTGTGGCACCATTAGTTTGGCAGTCTCTCGAGCCAGTATTGTGCAAGAGACGAAGAGATAATTCCGCAGAAATAGACCTAGGTCTTAGCATCTCACCTTCAATGGGTGTAACCGCATGTACATTAATGTCTCGTGCTCAAAGTGTACATTCAGATTCAAATAGAGGTTGCCTTGGAAGACGACCACGCCTCGCCACTGAAGAAGACTGTACGCCAGATCACTGAGTCGCTCCTAGAAGCGAGATCTGCGTTCTGCATCGTCCTTATCGTTTCCGTACTTCTAGTCCTCGAACGCAAAAACACGACAATTCAGACAGCCACATAAAGGTGGGTTCACAATTAAGAAACATAAGCACAGAACATATAACATAACAGTATAAACTGTGCACGACCAGACGCCTTGTGCATAATTAGTTCACAATTGGATTCTTACTGTTTTGTTTAGCCAATGGCATTTTTTTCGACGAATCAAAAGTACTTCTTGCTGTATAAGATCAACCGAAGGCCAATGAAATATATTTGAAGTGGAATCACATTTGGACACAATAGGAAATATATAAACAAAGTTCGTATAAACTGCACAACATAAAACATTATTTACAATGTAGAAACCAGTTTTCAAAAATAACGTTTCTTATTCTAGCTTTGTTTTCTTCTTGTGTATTTTTGGAGTTTAAACCAACTCACAAAATCCTTTGCTGTTATTGGTTGCTGGTCCTATTCGTACGGACAAGAAATAAAACATTACCATTGTCTATGTAAGCATCTCTATGTACACGACCACTTTTTTTGGTGTTGTAAATGGGTAGGTAAGAATACATAAAGGTTAGTTCTTGAGCGAACGACCCATGTTCTATGCTTATTGGTACATTATCAATTGTGAACCCACCTTAATGTGCATTGCCAGGGACAGATATCTGTCCAGAGTATGGAAAGGCTAGAAACGTCCTCAGATCTAACTTCGTCCGTCAAAATGGAGACATTCCATAGAGCCGCTTAGCTGCAGAGCAAGGGGCAACATTCTTGCGGGACTCGCTGTAACAGCAGGAGGGAACCCTGAACTTCTGTGGCTGACCTTGAACTTCAAGACGGGAGACACGGGACAAGCTCGGCAGTGTTGCGACCAACGACGCCAGAGGCACGGGATGTGATGGACCACTCCCTCAAACTCCCCACTGCAGCCAGGGCCAAGGACCTCCCTCGGAGTGAGTCGACAACCCTCTCGCACGGCGGATCTGATCAGATCTACCTTCTCGTGCGCAAACTGGTCCAGATCGTTGATCCGCGAATTAATGCAGGGAACCAGTTCATTTCTTCCACCTCCACCCCCACCTGCTCCCAGGTGTGGTGTTAACCACCTCTTGTGCACCAGCCGTGTACGAGGCGTTCACCTTAGAGACTCCGGCGTCTCTCTCTTAGAACCCTATACAGCGAGTGCTGAATGCGGCATTTGAGGTACGGAAAAAGCAGGCGATAAGTTCTAGACTGGTTCGTGCGTAAACAATCGTGTCACATTCATGCGAGGGGCGCGAAAACAAGCTGCAGTGTTTTGGTTGTTGAATTTTTCTTATGGGACTTTAAGCGGTGGATGTACATACACTTTGTTTACGGAAAGTAAGCAGTAAAGTCCAGCGCATGGTTCTTTAATTTTGTTTCACGATTCCGGTAGGTATTTTTACCTGCACACAGACCGAAAAGGACGTTTTTACCCTACTTTAAGTGCCCCAAAACCATATTCCTAAACATGATATCTGTTCTTAGAGGTGACACTACTTTATTGTTTACGGAAATTGTGTACTGAAGTCCAGCGCATTCTTCTCTATTTTTGTTTTATGCTTTCAGCTAATATTTTTTACGTGACAGCAGTCTGAAAAAAAGTCGCTTTTAGCCATTTTGAGGTTCCCCGAAACCATGTTAATAAGCATGATATCTAGAAAGAAAAAAATAGAGAAACATATTTTTAATGTGTTTTCTTTTCGTAGACAAAGATGTCGAACACATGCGCCAAATCTATAGGACTCTTCAAGGCTCGCTCTCAGTCGCATTATTCGATTGTTTTATTTTTTGCTTTTGTGGAATTCCGAGAAAGAAAGTGAAGCATTCGATTTATAGTGCACTGTAAAAAAAAAGGTAAATTTACACAAACATAGGCCAGGTATTTTTACACTTTGTAGGTGTAATATGTAGGAAACACTACAGTATGTGTAATTTTACACCAATGTATGTATGTTTTATCTACGTCGCGTTACAGTACAAACTTGGTAGTTCAATATTTATCATGTATTTAAACCACAGTAGGTCAGAATTTATTTTATGTATTCTTAATCTGTCAGACTGGTAGCAGCTAAAATATACGTTAAAAGTTCAACAGGCATATCTGTACTGTAACAGAAGGAAAATAGATTATGTGATATATTCGGTATATTTTACTGTTTTATTCTTAGAATTTCATAAAAACTATAAACGAAATAACTCAAAGTGGCGACTGGACACGGACCTTAAGGGTGTCCAAGCTAGGGAAATCCTAGTTTTATATTAGTATTAAATAGAGTCAGTATTGAAGATGCTACTTGGGAGTACATTTTCCTTTTACAAAAATAAAATAATGCAGCCTGTTTTTATATAATGGCACGTCAAAGTCAACATTTCGACGTGTTTCGAACCTGTAAGCCGCAGAAACTAGGTAACTTAATTAAATTAAAAAAAAAAATACATTGGAAACAGATGTCACTGTCCACTGCTTGACACGTTTTAAAATTCATTAAAATTCTTTTCAACAAAAAATAATAAAAATTTTATAGTCTTTTTTCGAAAAAAAAAAAAAAATATTTCGTAATATATTTTAAAATGCATCGATAAGTACCCCGTGGCATGTAGTTTAAGTACGGAATTTTTGAATTACGTAATGCTAATTGGTTTTAGCGCATTATAGGAACGAAATACATGCAAATTTTGACTTTGAAGTGGGGCTATGGGAAAACTGGTTGAGTTAATTATTTTGTAAGAGTAAAATGTACTCAGAAGTAATGTCTTCGAAACTAACACTATTGCATATAATTACAAAATTACGATTATTTTCCCAATTGAACAATCTTAGCAGAGTGATGAAAGGATAATTTCGAACTTTTTGGATGGTAATGGGAAAGAAAAAAAAGTCAAATATTCATACAGAATAATGAGACATTGGTATGTTGGAAAGGAAGGATAGTATTTGGAACGTTGTTTTAAAAATCTCTTTAACATTATTTCTGGTATGATATTTTAAATAATAAAAAGGGCTATATTTGAGAAAGTTTCATAACTTGTAGAAAGCAAACTAATCCAAGTATAAAAAAAAATAGGAACCAGCAAAGCTACGCATCACCTTCGTTCGTAGTCGATAGTTTATGAAAATAATATTTTTCCCCCAAATGTAATCGTTTTATGCACTGTTAACAACGCATTTTACCCGAAAAATATATCAAATCCGCCCCCTTCAGAAACGTACAAACCCCACCTTTCTTTCGGGTAATACATGACTAAGGCCGCGGTTACACGGGCCTCGAAACTAGTTCAAATAAAACCAGCTCAGTTGTTCGTGTGGTCATACTGTGTCTGAAGTAGTTCATATCGTTGCTGCTTCCCATTCAAACTGGACAGGTTGTAAATGTTCTTCACCTAAACAACAATCACTATGCCTTGCTGTGATTGGCTCGTTAAACGTCAACAAGAATTGCGCACAAGATGGCTGACAACCACGAATTATGTTGCAGCAGCGGAAATTAATTTATTAAAATATTTTGTTGGCTATGTGTAAGTAAAAATAGTTTCATATTAAAATATGAGCCCTTCAATATATTTGTAACGGAAAAAGAATGTATGCCATTTCCAGTAGGTACTCTTGTATGCATGAAGCAGGCAAGTGGTCGTTCGCGGTAAAAGTAACTTTTCTAAAATCCTTGCCACGTTCCATAAAGTGTAATATTGTTTTAAATGTTTTGTGTCACGAAGAATTTTAGTCACTACATAACACATTGCACCAACATATGAGTGTGTTACAAGCTTTGGGACGGGATAAGTGGAGCTTTCGAAATGTTATGTTTATCGCGACCGACGCAACTTTTAATATGTAAATAAGTGAGTTCAAAAATATAACGTAAATTTGACGTGTCTCCAGCTAGTTTCCTCTGTTTACCTTTTGTACATAGGTTAAACAGTTAAATCAAACGTAACCCTACAACAATATACTGCGGTAACAAAACAGAATCGATTTTGACTGCGACAATCGAGTACCGTGTAACCACGCGAACGTGTTCACTTCGGCAGCTATACACTGAACGTGTTTAAAAATGGCTGACTAAACCTCTTTCGGTTTATCTACTTCTCGCCGCAGTGTAACCGCGGCCTTAAACAGCAAAAGGATTCCCGATTATCATTTCGGTCTAACGTACAATGCTAGGTACCCCAATGAGGTGATTAGTAATTAGAAATTCCTGCAGCAGTTTAACGCCCGCTATTTACACTTAATTTGTGATTCTTATTTTTTAAATCTTGAAAGGAGCATATATAAAAACCGCCACACAGATTGCTCAAAAATTCTTTTTAACTGTAACCTAATTTTTCAAAGAAAATTATTTATAATTTTGTTAACCATCAAATTTCAGAAAAATGATTTAAATTTACAATTAGCCAAAATCTTATAATGTTTTGGATCGAAAAGAAAAATTGGGCTGCTTGTTAAAAATATTTTTAAACAAATCTAGCCAACGCAGCGGTTTTGCGATGTTGGACATCTTGCAGAAATTAAAACACAATACTCCCAAAATCGAGTAAATGGGAACCAATAGGAACCCATGGCTTTATGTCTCGTTGGCATTGAGGAGATTAGGGTCAGTGGTACACAACTTGGGTGAAATAACAACAATTGGTAGAGGAAGCTGCTATTGAAAACCATTGTTAAGAACCCTATACAGCCGGCGCTAGATGCCGCGTTTGAGGTACACAAACAGGCAGGCAATAATATCTAGACTGGTTCGTGCGTCAACAACCGTGTCACTTTCATGCGAGGGGCGCGAAAACAATCTGCAGTGTTTAGGTCGTTGGAGTATTCCTATTGGACTTTAAGCGGTGGACGCACACGTTGTTTACGAAAAGTGCGCAGTAAAGTCCAGCGCATGGTCCTCGTGTTTGGTTTTACGATTTCCGTTGGTATTTGTTTACCTGCACGCAGTCTGGAAAGGACGTTTTTACCAAACTTAAACCGCCACAAAACCATGTTTCTAAGCATGATATCTAAGAACAAATATAAAGAAACACAGTTCTTAATGTGTGTTCTTTTCGTAGACAAAGATATCGAACACATGTTTAGTATTATTTCTTTAAAAAATATATTTTTTCAAACACACTGCAACAATGTTTATGCACCAGCTGTATCAGACTTTTAAGGAAACAACCTAGCATTTGCATGGATCAGTTTCGGTATTCCACTTGTGCCACCTCGCTCGTTTCTTTTGTAAAAGACAGAACAAGATGGAACAGTAAAAAAAAAAAGACACGGGACTTGCATTCGGGAGGAACCAGGTTCAATTCCCGGGTCTGGCCGTTATGATATCGGTTCAAGAGTGCGTGCTATATAATTCAGTGCTAATATGATCAGTTCAGAATTGTAGGTTACTCGAAGCCAATCCGCAAAAATCAAAAAGCAGCAATCCCAGACAATAGTTGCTGCCAACATTCTGTGCACAAATATTTCTCGAGTAACGTATATCTTAAGAACAATCTCTGACCCCATAATCTCGTAAATTTAATTGCGGCGCAAGAGACCACGCTTAACCAATGCATTTTTCTGTGTAAATGTTTGCTCATAAAGTCGGCAAATATCATTATCAAGGAATGCTGTTTTGTAGTTTTTATGTATTGATTTTCAAAAAGTGCAGTTAGACTTCGGCGCTAATTTATCTATAGCTTGGGACTGGAAAATTTCGCGAAATCAATGACCTGTAGGCTAGAATTCATTATACTATGCATACTCAAGCCTCGTATATTCGTTCATTGTATGTTGTTCCACTGAGTAGCAGCTTGTGGACGAATAGTCGGGGCTTGAGTATGCATAGTATAATGTATTCTAGCCTGCAGGTAATTGAATTCGCGAAATTTTCCAGTCCCTATCTATAGGTAATTCGGAATAAAATGAGCACTCAGAAAAGCCCTGATTAATTTATATTTTCTGCCAGTTTATACCTTTCCGCTGCATGTAAACCTAAATATTGTATTGTGCTTTTATTTACATAGGTTTGTACAATGTTTACATCTATATCAGGCTACACTAACGTGACAAAAATGTTATCTACAATATCTACTCATTAAATGCACAAGGACTGAATACATGCTATAATCAATAGTAATATTAGTTATAAATACCTACGAGTTAACGTCTTATAATACTGGTTACGAATCTCGTAAATGCGGGGTGTAAGTATATTTGAATTTGTAACTCCAAACCGCTACTAAAAACACACATGACACACACAATCCAATAATTAAAGTTTTCTTCAGTTCTACTGCCGAGAACAATGACGACGCAGTTAATAGAAACAGTACATAATGCATTTTCTCATGTGTGAAACAAAAAAAAAATTATCTGGTTCTACTCGCTTTCAAGCAACCGAAGCTGCGAAAACCTAACTCTGATGCCACCTGTCGGTGGAATTTTGAACTGTTTGAGGCGCGGAGCAAGCGGCCATGTGTAACGGGCAGGTAGCGTCACATTCTGCTGGCGCTAATTAAGTTAAATTATAGTCAGTAGAAATGTCAATATGATCATAAATAAATATTTAAAAGTGTATTAAATACAGAGAGGTCTATTTCATTTGATGTTCTTTCTCTAATGTAGTATTCAAATAGGAAAATACACGGAACTACGTGCGATGATTTGCTACCAACCATACAAGCAGTAATGTAACTCTTGCTAGTGTTGACTTACACGCAGGAAAGGCTAGTGATTTTTTTCGAAGGTTAAATCTTTAGTGTTCACTTTATCCCGAATGACCTATACCACGCATTCACTCCAGGTGAGTGCTGAGATGGTACCTAACAAATAAAGAACATACGGACGATGCCGTTGGTCAGTGTGTTTTCTCGGAGGTCTCTCATTTACCCACGCCATTCATTCCAGAACTGGTTATTATTAGCCTTGTGTTACTTTTCACCGTCTGCTAGGCGCTGACATATTGATATTCATATCACTAGTGACACATCTAGGTCGCCTTGTGTGTTGGAGCGTATATATTTACTTATTATTTTTTCATTAACTTCCAATTTACATAAGTACTGGGAATTGTCACAAAATAGAAAATGTGTTAATGCTTATTCTTATGTATTTTTAACTGCTTTTAAAGTAGTTCAGTTGAGTCCTACGTACGTTTTGTCTTGAAAGATGAATTCTAAACAAAACAATTCTTTTAAAGTTACGGTCGAATATTAATTTTAGTATTTTACTGCAGTACAGCCATCAAAAAACTTATTAGCTCGATTTTCTTCACGTTTACTCTGATACAGATGCCATAGGCGTACTTAGTAGGACAGTACACTTGACGACATCTTCACTGTATTCTGTAGTCTTGGTCCAGTGAAATATCACGGTGCATCCTTATTACTAATAACTAGAGACAGGAAAAACTCACGGGTTCACTGACCGGTAGACTGAACTTCAAGATTATATGTGTGCTCAAGCAGACATCAGATGTTCGTTGGCTTCTCGCTGACACTGTGTAATGAGCTCGCATTTGGTTACATTTTTATTATTGGCTCATCTACGTTAAATATGTCAATGGCCAATTGTGCAAGTGGCACGGAACTTACACTTGCTGGGATTCTAGCTTGTGCTTGACAGTAAACGCGAATTTTACAGGCCTCTACTAATAAGGCCAAGTTAAGCAAGTAGAGTATCATAGGAATATCTGTTGGTGCACAGTAAAAAAAAAAAAAAATGTACAGTTCCAAGGAAAATCTTGTAAACTAATATCAGAACGTAATAAGTCAGATAATGAAAGTAAGATGTCATAAACCTTTTAAAGTTGTTACAAATATCGTAAACACATTTGAGAACTAGTAAAACAAACCTTAATGAGCAAATTTTTCGATTTGAAACAAAATAAACCTAGGAGACCTGACAAATTTTACAAAACATTTCGTAATTTTACAAAAAAAATTTGAAAACTGGTTTCCAAATTTTTTTTGTAACATTACAAAAAGTGTTTTAAACTTAGCCAGATATTAGCTGTAAATATACAAAATTTGTTTGTATATTTACAGAAATGTTTGTGAATATACAAATAAATTTGTAAAAATACAAGTGTTTTGTAAATTTTACGAAAAGACTTTGTAGTGTTACCAAAAACTATTTTGGAAACTGGTTTCCAAAAAACCTTTTTGTAAAAGTGCAATTTTTTTACTGTGTGCCGGTTTATGGCTGCTGCGTATCTTGGACTTCCGAACAATGCTGATCGTGTTTAACAGAACATGGTTAGAACCAGCATCTCAGGTTTCAGAAGAAAAGCCACGTACAGTATGAGATGTACGAGAGGTCAACATGTGATGAACAGTTAAAATTTGACGTCAGAAAAAAAACTTCTGAACTAATGACAAAATATTTATTAGTCAAGGAACTATAGCAAGAACGTCGCAGATCATAAGCTGTCTAAACTTACAAATACGTTTGATAATAAATAAAACAAGTATTTATGAGCGGAGTGTACAATGTAAATGAGAATAAAGTTCAGCAGCCTGTCACGTTTTACAAATTATTTTATAATTAAAAAAATCTCGAATACTGGTGACCAACAAACACATTTGTAAATACATACAAAATTACTATGATCGGCAGTTAACTTGGCGCCTCACAGCACGATGTTGCGGGGACAGCGGGGCAGGAGAAAGAAGAAGACGTTAAGAAGGAAACACACAATCGAAAGTCATAGGAAAATATCGACCCATTAGTGTATGCCCGAAAATGGAAGATGAAAGTGATAGCCTGCAGAGGCGTGGAAAAGTGGTGCAAAGCAGAGAGCGAGAAATAACAAACATTGTGATTCAGTGTTGTGATGAAGAGGCGACAAATAAATGTCTGACCGAGCATCTACATAAAACAACCACAAGAGCAGCAAAATGCACGGGTGTAAGAGAAGTTTAGTCAGGCATGCTGCAGGTTAAGTTCGTTGTTTTTATAATCAACCGGCAAACATTGACTGCAGGGGTAACATTGACCGAATAAAAAAATATATTTTGGGTCCATTTAGAGAAGAAATTAATAATCCTGGTCAAATTTTAAACAGTTAAGTTTTATCAATCCAGATAAATATTGCCATTTCTTCAGCAATTGGCACCAAAATAAACATTCCGAGTAGGTCAAAGTTACCACTGAAATCAAAGTATCCACACGGAAAGTATTACTTATATTGTATTCTTTACAGGAAAATGCGTGGCTGAAATTCGGCCGAATTGTTCATTTCTGTCACGCGGTTGTCAGACATGAAAACTTAAATTGTTTGTTTCTTTCATTTTTTATTGTACATTTGTGTCCTCTATCAATGTTTAAATATATTTTTGTAGCAAAATGTGGCTTCAATGAAACTGTGCTTTGAATTATATCTTGGAATATGTGTCAAATGGTGTTCAAGATATCATAGCTTTACAATGTTTGGCATTTATCTGAAAGTAATTTTACAGATAAACATGTAATACTCGAAATTTTCCTATTTATTCTATGCAAACTCCAGTCATCATTGGTTAACAAATTTATTGTTTAGTCAAACATTATAGTGTCACCAATGATAAGCGGTTATCTCAGATTAAAACACAGATAACTGCTCATCATTGCAGGTCGAAGAAATTAAAATTTCTTACCATTGTTCTGATCCATATTTTCACCTACTCATGCGGTGAAAATTTTTCGCCGTCCTGAATTAAAATAAATATAACAAATTGTTTAATGTGACTCTTTGTCAATGCAGCAGCAGTTCAAACTAAACATTTCTAAAGCTATGAATAATTTTCCTCAGGCAGTACAGATTAATAATAATAAAAAAATAGACAGGAAAGAAAATAATGTAATATGGGAGGAGTACAAGATTCTTTACACCTCTATGCAGGTGTGTAAACTCAGACATCTATTTTTAAATAGGAGAGTTGGGGAGATGTTAGAATGAAGTCTCGCCTAGCAGCAAGGGTTCTCTTATATCATCGTAAGTAACCTCTAGGCTCTACGCAGGTTATATGATAACCCGTGAACCGTTAAATTTAATTTAAAATGTATCTCATTTCTTCACTGCCTTAGGCAAACTTCGTGGAAAGCACAGATCCAAGGATTTCAGCACACGAGGCCTGCAGTGGTACTTAGTTTTGCCGACAGCTCAGTAGCAAATTATTAGCGCGCCAGCAAAGTGTATAATAAATAATGTTGTTACACTGTAGATATTCGCAGTTGCAGCGCTATCTCGTCCCACGCTCTAAACTGGAAATAGTGAATGTTTACAGTTTTCCAAGTGATTTTCTCACTTAATCGGTTTGTTGGAAACTGCTCCTTCGGGAGTCTGTAGAACACTACAGATTTCATCAGTGAAATGATTTCACTAATTGACAGTAAGAGATTTACACTCACTGTAGAAATAACCAAAACAATTTTCTTACTCATATGTACAAAAAATCTGCATAGCTCTACATAAAAGCATGCCTTCTTTTTTATACTCCTAAACTCAAGAAAAACATGAATCAAAAATATAAAGTGCTATTGACGGTAATCGAACTCACGACTTTTTTACATCATGCTGAGACCGAATCTTCTAGGACAAAGAATTTCTCTCGAATACTATCATTCCTATTTAATCGTGATTTACGTGTTTTTGCGTTGTACATAGTTTTGTTGGTATTAATCTGTTTGCAGTAAACTGAGAATATTTTTAACAGCGTAACTTCGAAGTAAGCAAACAGAGCGAAAATGAACTTCGTAGTAATCAAACTATTCACAACAACCAATGAAAACTTTACTGCATATACCATATGTAATAGCAGTTCATTAAACCACAAAAGTCACTTAAAAAACGAGAAAACTAAAATTACTAGCAAACTTGCTTTGGAAATAATGGTACGCTATATTTTGGTATGTGGTACTGTTTTCACAGTTCAGTTACATAATTAAACTGTAGTTTTCCAAATCATAGATTGAAGATTATAACTTGTACTCATAAAACAGTAAATTAGGTATACTTTATTATTCAATCTGCTATTACAATTTGTCCACAGATTATAACTTAAAATGCAGGTAACAAGGTGACACAAAAAATTAAATTTATTTTATATAAACTGTTGTCATAGCATACATAAAACATAATAATTCATCATAAATCTGGCAAGGAAATATATCAGATACGAAATCTAGAAAAAACAAGTAAACCGGCGCAAAAAATCAAAATCAGAGAAAGCTAGAACAACGCAACTGAGCCAGCATACTCAATCACTAGTACGTAGACCAGATTAACTTACGTACACGGCTGGATGAAACAGCAAGGACTTTACTTACGTACGTCTCGACAAAACAGTAATAATGACACAGACAAATACCACAAGTTACATTAGACGAGTTATCATGACGTTGCAGAAACTGACATCTCCTCCCGTCTTCTGGTAGGCTGAAAAAAACAAAATTGGAAAATTTTCACTGAAAGCAACATTATATAGCAAGTTCACACTGTTATATCATTTTGTTGTGAAAATAAAACTGTGTTTATTGACCACAAAGTGCTTGTGGTGACAATTAAATTATTTTGTGTTGACAGAACACTTATTTCGTCGCGAGAATACCAAATGAAATAATTTATAGCAGACACAATGTTTTCTCCTCGTGTATGTTCAGAATATTACCCAAAACCATTAAATTTCATCGCAACAACCTTTCGAAAAAACTGTTCATAACTTATGTCTTTGAATGTTTTATGCAATGGGAGTGTATGAAGTTGTTTACAACATTGGACGTACGCCATTGCCATACAATTTTCGTCCCAGAAATCCACACAAAAGAAGAGGGAAAATAACAATTAAACAAACGATAGAAACAAGTAAGCCAGGACAGGTTTGGCTCTAGTCACCACATATGTAAAATAAACCATGGAAATTCAACAAGGAATTAAGTCAGGCCGCAAGAGTAAAAATTCATCAATTAATAAAAATAAATTGAACTTCCAAAACGAATGATCAAATAAATAGGCCAACACTGGTTAGGCTCTAGTCAGCACATGTGTAAATGAAATAATAAAATTCCGGCAGGAATAAGTCAAGTCGCAAGATAAGATAAAATCAAAAACCAAATAAAAAATGAAAAAAATTGAATATCAGAAACAGAATGAACTCAGGACACCTGATAAAATAAGTAAGCCAAGACTGGTTTGGCTTTAATCAGCACATATATAAAAAAAACACGATATTCCAACAGGAATTGAGTCAAATTGTCAACAGTAAAATAAAAATAAATAGAACATCCAGAACGAATGAACTCAGGACCACACGATAGAACAGCACAGTAAGAAAATTCGACGAGTCCAACAAAATACAAAGAACGACGAAGAAAACAAATTACCAAAAACAACAACAAAAACATATACTAACAACAACGAGTCACAGACACGAGTTTGCACAGCACAACGGCGAAGACCCACGAAACACAGTAGATTTCTGGCGACGACCCTCTGCGACGTTTCGGGTGCTGAGATCTGCACCCGTCCTCGGGCAAAGTAATTGAAGTGAAGACTGGAATGAAAGGTCGGTCTTATATAGGCCCGAGCTCTCTCGCCTTGCGCGACCAATGACCGCCGAGCTCACTTCTGATTGGTCGCGCACCTGTCGTTGGTTAAAAAATGCAGCCTAGAGCTCTCCAAATTGCGCGACCAATGGTAGCTCATATGATAGTTCATAACTTATTCATAGTCACCAGCCTACTACATATACAAATATAGAATTATGCTGTCAGCGTATATGACGCTGTAAAGATTTCACAACAAGATTTTCACATAAAAAGAGAACCGCATAAGTATGTTTATGAAACTATTCAGTCCGTGTGGTTTAATAATCGTGGAAACAGTTTGGTGTTCTGAAGACCATGAAAACGGAATAATTATTTAGGTACTAAACCACTTCACAATTTCATAAATGCGCCATAAGAGAAATTTTAAGGTGATAAACTGTCAATTAAATGCTTAATAGCGGCAACAACAGATATATAGCCATGATCAATACGAAATTAGAAATATTGCAGGACAAGAACTTATTATCCCTGAAACTGAAAAAATGTCTAGTCAGTAACAGGTCAGTTGCGCTAGGACATAGGCTTCAGTAACCCATCTTGAAGAGTTAAAATATTTCATTAGTTTAGTAAAGTTCTTCGTTATTCTTGTCTGCAATGAACGACTTGCATGTAAGTTGTACAAGAGCTAAGTAGACCAAACGATTTCGGAGACGAGATGAGATGAACATTACGACAACTGCGTCTTTTGTGTTATGCTCGGTCTCTCACACTATGGAGAGGCCTCTGGTAGAATGGTCAGACCATTCGCCTCCCACCAAGGCTTCCGGGCTCAATTTCCTGCGGGGTTGGTCCCCAGATTTCACATGTGGGAATCCTGCCGGATGATGCCACTGGTCGGTGGGTTTTCTCGGAAAACATACACGCCAGATATGAACTTGTAATTTACGTTTCTCATCGAATGATACAGAGCAGTAATTGAGCAGATTATGATGTAGTACAAATCTCACATATTTTATTGAGTGTTATGTAAAATTTCTTGTAAAAATTTTGAGTGCAGATATTATATGTCTCGAGTATAAATCAAACCACTTGGTTCACACATTTCGCTTTTTGTCTGCTTTCTTCTCATAGCAACCAAACTAATGGAAATCGGACACATGTATTTGATCATAATATAGCAATAATAAGTGTTTGCAAACATAGCAGATATATACCGATTTATGAAAACATAAATAAATTATTTTCTCGTGATAAAAATAAAGTCAACAGAAACGTATTCACGAATGCGATGATCTTGTTCGCAAATGTTCCGTTCTCATCCTTTTTATTCCACATTGTTGTTGTGCAACCACGTGTATAGCTGCCCAATCCTGGAGAAAGGGCTGTATGTTAAGTCTACAAACTCAATGGGTGCTTAAGTATGTTAGTGTCTGTTATTAAGAAACAAACTTTTGCGGAAATAACCTATACTGCTGCAGACGTATTGAACATGTCGTTTTCGATATCAAAATAAGAAACTTCCTTTAGAAACATTCACTTAAAACTCTTAGCAGAAAGAGTCCGCGGTGGCCAAGTGGTCAGATCATTCGCCTCCCACCAAGGTGATCCACGTTCAATTTCCTGTGGGGTCGGCCTCTGGAATGTCGCGTGTGGGAATCGTGCCGGGCAATGCCTCTGGTCGGCGGGTTTACTCGGGGATCTCCGGTTTCCCCCCGCCCCTTCATTCCTGCCCCGCTCCATACTCACATCATATTACCCGTCACCAGCGCTTTTGACATAGATGTTAAGCGCTGACCAAAATATCTTCACTCACTCATAGTAGAATTTATATTAGACAGATCTCAGATATAGAAGAAGAGTACAGATCAGCAGGTAGGACAGGAAGCTACAGACCGTTGAATATAAGTGAATTGTTTAAACTATTGCAGCCTTTAAAAATTACAGATTGTATGTGACAGGAATGTCATATGCTTAGCCGTAAGTAAATGTAATAATTTTTAATAGCTTTTTAATGATTTGTATCGGAGATAAACTTGTTGTGAAATTTTTACGTATACCATTTTTCACTCTTGTGGGTACGAAAATACAAAATGATGACATATTTGTGCCACTGGTTTACATAGTTTTACTTTAAATTGACTGCCAACTAGGCGATTATTTTGTTAGCTGATTTCAGAGTTGAAGAATTAAGCATAGACAGCACTCTATAATAAAGAACTACACCCATGTTCCAATAAGCAATAGTGTCGAAACTAGTAACTACACGTTAAAGAACACAGTGTTAAAAATATATGTAACATGAAAATCAGATTACGAGAAAAATTACACGATGTTGCTTATTTCCTTTTGTAAAGGTTTTGTTCGGAAATGATAATTACGCTGCAAATAAACTACTCTACACTAATATTTAAAATTTACTACACCAGTTTTCAACGAAATAATATTTATATATATATTGGAATTTACTTATTCTCACATGCACTGATGAAGTCTAAGTAAATTAGCTACCACTGAGTAAATCTGTACGAAGTGTTTCACTCTAAAACTGAATATTAGACGTAAAAAAATCATCACCATTCCAGCATTTTAAATTAGCTTTCGTATATTCCATATGTGATCTTTGAACGATTCTTGCAATGGGTTGGTATTATGTATAGAACCGATATCATGGACATACGCCATTGCTTGCGAATGTTGCCGTCTTGCAGAAAACATCCACAATAAAACGAAAAAACAAACCAACAAAGAAAAGTCGAGCGTTAGCTGTTGTCAACAAACAAATAACATACATACAGTCCTAGAGAGGGAC
>PNEQ01121572.1:0-18081 GCA_003012365.1 Medauroidea extradentata | reverse complement strand
AACAGAGGAGGAGGAAGATACTGATGATCCAGACGAGGGATGGGAAGATCTAAGAAAACATATGGCAGTTGGTGATTTTCAAGAGTTTGTTCATATTGACGACAGTGTGTCTACCAGTCCCATGCCAACAGCAGAAGAACTCACAGGTCCATCGCAGTCATCTGAAATATGTCAACAGGAAAATGAGGATGAACTGTCAGTAGGGGGTTGTGAGGACAGTGATTGTGATGATCCTACAGGTGAGGACAGCAGCGAGACAGTGTGTACACTACCAGGCAAAAAGGATGCAGGCAGTGCAATATGTGTTCTGGAGAATGTACTTGCTGCAAGTGATGTTAGTAGTGAAGTCCTTTCTGCATTTGAATGTATTTGTGCTGCTGTGAACAACATATACAGATCGCATTCTGTACAAAAGAAAGTGAATGACTATTTTAAACCTATTTAGGTAATTTTACTTTTGCTGTAGAAAGAACAGAAGATTTTCACCACATAAGTATGTATATTAATTCAAGTTAATTGCTTGTTAAAGTTATTGCAACGCCTATAATGTGCCTTTCAGCATTATTGACAAGTAAGTTGTTTATTGTTGTGTTCTGTATCTTAAACATTATGTAGAAAAATTAACTGTTGTATATGTATACTGTATTTAAGTACAAATGATATTTAATTGCTGCATCAAGTTATTCTAAAAGACCCACAACTGTAGGTTAAAAAAAAATTAAATTAAAAAAAAAAAACTAATATGAACCTCGTTAATACGAACCTCGTTAATACAAAGTCCCAAAACTGAGTCCCCTTGAGGTTTGTATTAATGAGGTTTCACTGTAGTGTTTTCTTAAAATTTTGGTATACATTTGCCAGTGCATAATCTTGTATTTACAAGGAGATATAGAAATGGACATAGATTTATTAATGTAAGCATAAAAAGTTGGCAGTTTTTACTTGATAACCTTAAACATCCCTAAAACATTTTTTGTTATTTTGTACCTGTTTTTACAGCAATATACTGCTCTTTCTTCTCAGTTTACTTCTTTTCTTATGTTTGTGAGGAATCACAAAATTGTTTTTGTAAACAAGTGCTTATTACAGATGGCACTGATGATCCAGTTTACTTCTTCTCTACATGTATAAAGATGAAGAAAAAAAAGTACTTTTCTGTAATATTTTTGGAAGAATTTAGCGACAGAAATTTTAAAGCTAAATTAATATGTAGTAAATTATTACAATACTACGAAAAATTAAATCTTTGTGTGTAGGAAACAATGTAATGCTAATGACTAATCATTCTTCAAACTAATTTTGGTAAAATAACAGTGATACTTCCTGTGTTTTATATTTGGAAACATTCGTAGAAGTTAGTATCAAGTAGTCAAAATTATTGATTTTAGACATACAGTTTATTGATGAAAAATGTTTCTGGCGACATTCTAAGTAGTCCTATGTAAACATTTTTTTTTGTTGTTGGGCTAGGTTAGTTTACATTATAAGTTAGTTTAGGCTAGATTAGGTTAGTTTAAATTAGATTAGGTTACCTAACTTAAAACCTAAACTAATGTACATTAACCTAACAACCTAACCTAAAAAACTTAACCAAACAAATTTTTCTTTCTCACATAGGACTACTTGGAATGTCACTATTATAGATACATTTTTCATTTCTAAAATCAATAGTTTGGCCGGTACACGATAAGTAGCTAACCTTGGTATTTACCAAGGTCTCAATACTAGCGATACATAAAATTCTAGTGTGAACCACCGTAATTTCATCCCAACGAATACCTTGTAACCGCACTTTCGTCACGTTAAATTCGTAATTGCAGGCTACCCAAACAGCCGAAAATGATGTTTCCCCACGTTTTGGCTATTTTAATTCGTGTCCCCACTTTTTGCAACATTGTGGTGGCACCGACGCTCTTCTCTTTTACACTGCCTCTGGCTGATGTGACGATACTAGCCCCACTAGTTGCTTACAATGTTCCACAAAGAAAAATAGTAATTTGGTCAGTCCTCATATATGCTCCGGTCTCAGCGGTGAGTTACTCTTACCTCAGGGTTTGTGGTATCGAGGGATGGACGCATGCACAACAGCATTCAAAAACACGTGGTTAGATTAACAGCCCATATTTATTACCTCCTTATAACAAACTTACGCAACCACGCTTAGAACAGCACATACAAACTTCTAGTACAAAATAAAATTTAAACTGAAAGAGAACTGAACTGTACTAAAATGAAACCCAACTCAAACAAAGAAAAACAGCACGTGCTAAACTCAAATTATAAACCGATTGTGGGCCGGCCACGCAGTTAATACGGCTGCAAATTCACATTAAAGAGTCAAATAAGTTGAAGCTAGTTACTAATGTATAGTTCTAAAAAGTCTTTTCACTGCATTCCATCGCGGCCCCATCTCTTCCAATCGCGCCCCTCGGCTTACTACGTGCGAACCTCGCACAACACGGAATACGTCCGGCTTCTTCGGCAGTCGAGAGCAACGTGCCCAGCAACGGCGACCACAATGGCGTCCCCAGATACCATGGCGGCCCGCCTTCCGGTTAGAATGTTCCATGACCTACTAGCAAGATTAAATAACCGGTCTGGATACAAATTAACCAAACTAAAATCCCTGAAAAATTGGTAAAATTCTGCTTACTTTAAAGACGTATTTCAATATTTCAGTAAATAATTATTACAATAAAAATTATATTAAATAAAATCTTGGCATCGGACATTGCCGGCCGTACACCTTGCAGTAACCTCTGTGAACCCCTATCGGTATCGCCCCCGCGGCACCATGGCCGGGCTGGCTCAACTCATCTACATACTTTCAACATAAATACTAAAACTTTCAAACTGCAATAACTTTTAAACGATCAATTTCTCGTAAAATGTCCAAGAGTCCATAGTTGCTTGAAATTTCATGCCTTTTTAGAAAAGTCCACACAAGACATACTCACTTTAAATTCACGTGTCATCAGAACATTGAGAACTTAGAACAAAACTTGAGAACACACTATTTAACATTAAAATACTCCAATGAGAAAACATATCACTAAGAATTGCATCCAGACGCGGTTTTCTGTTACTGTACTGTTTCGCCAGGCCCAATAGCTGTTTTACATTTAGAGTGGGTTTTCTATGAGATTTCTTGTTCAGCAAAATTATAATCTTTACATCATTTAACTAAATGACTTACTTAGAAAATTATTAGTCTTACAGCAACAAACATTGAACCCTCATATTGAAACAATTATTATTGACTTACAAAAATTTTAGAAACACTCGGATTTTAAATAATTTACAGGCAATATATTAAAGTAGGGTGGCCGGGCAACACACTGGGACTTTTGACATTAACAAATGCATCAACCCTACCGTACACCTAATAGATACTAGGCTGACCAGCTTTTGGTTCTGCAGTGTCAGTAACACTGGCTAGCATTAATTAAGCAAACAAATAAATAGAAGAGAATCTAGAAATACAACTGACTTATTGAAAAACTATACCCCAAGCGCAGACTGGTCGCTTCACAACCCCCCAGGAAAATATGTCAAAACGCAGCTTGACAGATTTTTCTTTTAAATAAAGTATAAAAGGAAACATGATAGTTTGTTACTGACACTAAAACATATGTTTAATTTTCTACATGACCATTATCAAAAGGAAACTTCAAATTATAAAACATCATCCACTACACTTACCAACATTTAAATAATTAATTACTAAAACTTTCTAGGATCCAGGCGCTATTTCCCGGACCCGTGGTTCCCATGAAAGTTACAAAAGACACACTTGAAATCAAACACATGAAACAACTACAACATTACAAAAGAAAAAGAACCCTCTTAACTCCTAACCTTGATTCCCTCAAAAAAAAAAAAAAAAAAAAAAAAAAATGCAACATCACCAAAATCTCTACACCATCCCAGGTGCGAGTCACCCTACAAAAACTACTTAATAGAAAAATTTACATGACTGAACTCCCAACATACACACTCAGAATTGCACCCAAGCGCAACATCCTGCCAGTGACTCCTCACTCCTCCTGGTTCATACGGCCAACTTTCCTGCTCATCCTCTCGAAATGGCCAATGATTTATGCCATGTCGATCAGGTGGCCTGCCTGCATCCCTTTCAAAGCCGCCCATGCGGTCAAATTCCTGCACTTTCCCTGGCTGCTCAAAGCTTTCAACCTCCTTTCTGTCCAAAACTTGCCAATATGTACCCCGGTACATCTCAGTCCTGTCACCCCCCTGTGTTTTGCTGCTATAGTACTCTCGTGGCACAAATTCCCTCTCGAAACCTGCAAGAGTGTTCTTGTTTTCTTCCCTCGAATGTAGCCAGTTACGGCATTTCCCCACAACAGATTCTTTCGCAACGAGCATCTCGGTGCCACTACTCTCAATCAGGTGTTCCCTCCGCTCTCCTTCAAAACCAGGTAGGCCTATGTCACTGTCCCTTAAAGTGCAGCCAAACATCAGTGCTGCATTCCCTACATCGGCACCTTGCTGCTCCCATGACCTCCGCATCTTGACCAGACCTACTCCATTACTTTTCTCTCCCACTGCTAGGCTGTTTGTTTGTGTCTCAATTCCCTCGTTAATCCCTCTTAACTCATCTTCTGCTCGTTGACTGAATTTTTCTCCCTGCCGCTGCGCAACCCTGCGACAAATTACCAATTTATCTTTGTCTACTGCCTTGTCACTTATCCGCCCATTCAGTTTGTGCTGATTCTGCACCTCACCTCTTATCTGCTGCTTGACCCCCCAGCGTTCCTGCCGTAACTCACCCACGAGTGTGGTCACGTGGTTCACCGTCTCCTACCTAGCACCATCTACTACCTTACTTACTACTACAGGCCCTAATGCCCCTGCCGTTTTATGCGCTGCCTCGTCAATACCCTTGTAGTTTACCACCTTTACCCTGGTCACCTCCTTGAGCCCCTCTCTCGTCTCCTTCAATATCTCCTTCATACCGTTACTGAACTCCGCCATAATTGACCGCATCATCAACTGCATCGACACTGCCATCGTGTTAGGCGTCTCGCAACTCATACCTCCCAAACTCAAACCCTGGCCGCTCATCATCATTGAAATAATAAACACAGCAACAAAACACCACAGGAAAATAACTACCCAAAATCCCCACTTTATCAAAATGGCAACCACGTGTCCGCAAAACTACCGCTGGCCACTATAAACACTGTGCACATAGGCAGAAAAAAAAACATTTACTCCATTGATATCAACATCGGCAAAATTATTCTGCACACACACAATTACTTTACCCAGAATACTGCCAGGCTTACTCAAATTACTCTGAAATACAGAGAACATATCACAACAGCATCTAGCACAAAAACAATAGTGGTGCACTACATTACACGACAACCTCAAACAAAATGGCGACATATTTTCATACACAAGCACAAGATCTCTAACGGCCTAAACATTATTTTCAGCTGGTCGCCTGCAATGAAAAACTAACCTGCAACACACTGCCTTTGCCAACATAACCTCCGGTTGCCCGGCTCACCTCCCTTTTTCTCACGCAACGCCCTTGTCTAGGCGAGCAGATTTGCGGTGGTTAGTACTAGACGTGAAATCGTCGACTAACAAACAGTCCCACGATGTCCTCTTCACTCGTTGTCGGTCTGGACCAGGCCTCTGCTTGGACGTCTATTCGCCTAGATCGTCGAAAACATCTGCTTGGACGTCTACTTGCCTAGATCGTCGTGCAACGCATCCACCCCTTGAGCTGTACTTCACCTTTCTAGCTCAGGCCCCACGCACTGCAGTGCCAGACTGGGGCTTTTGACATTAATAAATGCATCAACCCTACCCTACACCTAACTGATACTAGGCTGACCAGCTCTTGGTTCTGAAGTGTCAGTAACACTAGCTAGCATTAATTATGCAAACAAATAAACAACAGCAGAGACTCTAGAAATACAACTGACTTATTGAAAAACTATACCCCAAGCGCAGGCTGGTCGCTTCACAACATCGGTAAGGATTCACAATATTTTTCGTTTCTTTACTTAACGAAAATAAGAACTATCAACTTCTCCGCAGCAAAATTTTAAGCAATTATACGGTGCTGTGTTAAAAGTAAACAGAGTTAAACACCTTGTCATAGATGTATGCACGGTAACTATGTAGACATCAAACTTTCGCTGCTGTGATCGCGGTGATCACTATCTTACAACGTCGACGAGACCACCCAACGAGCTGAGATCACCACTGCCGCCATCTTGTGTATATCGAGACGAGATGTCCCGTTAGCGTGTATCGCTATGCTTTGATGAGTATCTGCGCGAGTGTATCTATGGCCACGAATGTGACGCCACGCGTGAATATGTAAATATTTACGTTGAATGTATACAAAAATATCAGTTCTTTCCCGTATATTCATTTTAACCTTTAAACATCCGCAAAACTGGCAAAAATCCGGTAAATTTCGTTATGCTTGTAAGTAGAAATGGCCTTGTTACCCGCTCAGATTATACATATTAAGAAATTGTTAAAATTCACTATTCGAATCTCTTTGAATACTTCGAAATTTGGGAATCTGGTATTCATTTTTCGAATACGAATAGTTCAGATTTACTATTCAAAAAATATTCAAACATTCTAATATTCGCACTCCCCTAATTGTTTGTAACCTAATTTAACTTTAACATAACATAAATTCACAAAAAATTACGTAAAACTACTTATGTCTGTAGAAACATTGTTCATAATAAACTATGTCTAAAATCAATAGTTTGGCCAGTAAACGATGAGTAGTGATACTTAATTTTTTTTTGTGTGTGAAGCTGAACACTACTAATCATCATAACTTCACCTTGCAGAAATTGTATCATATCTTCATTATTTACAAAGCAACAAAATCCTAGGAATATTCAAATACAACCATTTTTACTTATGTCAATTCACTTTCCACTTTTAAAATGCTGCTGGTGTGAAGTTATGGAGAGAAAAACTCTCGATACCAGAATTAAAAGCATTTAATAAGTTGTCTAAAAACAGAAGTATTATACCTGGTCACTACACCATCACTCTTTGAATCCCAAAAACATACGGTAATGTGCATTTGATGTTTTCGAGAAACTTTGTTCAATGATTCGTCGAAACAAACAACAACTTTCTTCCCCTCTAGCAATTAACTCATTTCATCCATGAAATACGACGCAAGACAAAATGTGATGTAAAACCTATCTTATCTCGCTGTAACTGAAGTTTCTTTGCTGTGACACTAATCTGGAAACATTGTTGTTTCACATGGTACAGATTTTAAAAAAAGCACCTTAACCTACTTAGGGTTTTCTGCCTTCAATGTGGCTCATAACAGAACCACGGCCCGTGTTGCTTAAAGAAAAATTAACATTGCACGAATTGCACCTCGCAGAGTTATCAAAAGGATCTTCACAATTAATTTAATAGTAATAGGATCGGTTAACCAATAATATACAGTCTCTTTCCTCACGTCAAAACTGATTTCCCTAAATTAATTTCGTTGTGGAAATAACACACACTACATACATTCCCAGATATTTTTAATTCACTTTATCATTTTCATAAACACACACGAGATCACGTTATGCTGTAACTTTTTAATACACCTTTGTCACTGCACGAGTAAAAAAGTTGAGGCATGTTGCGCCATTATGCGGTACGGTAGATAAAATACTATTTAAATGTAAATCCACGGACTTCAGAAATGATGAGAAGATATAAATACTCGCACGAACCATAGAAAAAATATTTGCGCCACGCCAAGTAAACAATAAACTGCCGACAACGATTACGAATGTATCAGCATGCCGCATGGTAAGAACAAAAGCGAACTGAGAATCCTATGTTGTCAAGTCCACGCCTTCAATTTCTAATACGATCTCTTGGGGAAAAAGACCACAACTGTTTAAAAGCCACGTTATTAATTAAAAATTCATTAAAATTTACGAAATTTTGCAAACAGTACGCAAAAAACACCACAAGAGAGTAATTTTGTACCACTGTGGAAACCTGAAAATATCACAACACATTGTCAGAGAAACTATTGAGCTTGCAACACTGGCAGGAACCACTGAAAATTCTGGTACAAAAAGCCAAAAATATCGTATTTGAGACGAAAAACTGGTACCACGCGTCAAATCCACTGTTTCACACAACTACAATATCGGTACGAAAAAATATTGTGGAACTAAAAAATTGGTATACTTACCAAGAAAATGGTGCATTGTGTTCGCGAAAATGTTCGTTTACCAAATTTTGAAATTCCAGGTTTTTTAGAGAATTCCCTGACTTTTCCCTGACTTCTCCAATTGTCTTAAATTTCCTGACTTTTCTCGGTTTTCCCGGTCGCTCGCCACCCTGAAATTAGAGTAAACCCCTACTAGAGAGTTACTGCTTCTGGCTGCGGTGATAGGACATGTGAACACTAGCGCACTTCTTTCCCACAGTCTCTTAATATCTGCACGTGTCTGGCCCTGGCTACACAGCGCCCGGCAAACTGCTTAGCACTGCAGTATCGTTTCTTATAGGAGTGTGTACGTGTCCGTGAGTAAGAGCTGAGTCAAGGCAGACATACTGTTGCCAAATATCCTGCTGCATCAATCTGTACGATTGTACAAGCCTATTAGCACACAGCATGCTGTTTGGCAAAGATAACATGGCAGAAACTTGATGTGTCGTGGGCGAGAACTCTAGTGATGGCATTTATTGACATCAGAAAAGCAGCAGCCAAAACTTTTATATGGCGCTATCTGAATGAACCACATACAAAACTATTTTGCTCGCGCTGCGTGTAACAGTAGTGGTTAAATTTGCGCTGTTGAGTTCCAGGTCGTAACCTGTAATTATCACCTTCGTAACCCAGACAAATCTTAACTCTGACAGCTTCTCCCTCCTTTTAGCCTAAGTTATTATTGACAGTTCACTGTACCATAGTAAAAATAGTAAAAGTATACTTACCTCTAATTCCGCCATGTTGGTTTTAGAAAAAACAAATGACCCATCATTTTTCGTTACACTTTTTTCAAATTGCAATGAAGGAATCCATTCCAATTCCGCCATCAACTTCAATACTTCTGCTCTCTTTTCGGCAAAAATATTTTCCAACTGAATCTGCAACAGTCATGAAATAAAAAAATTATTCAATAATTTATAAGTTCGCAAATATTCTCAAACCAGATGCAAATTTAATAAGTCAAATAAGACAGCCATCCTAAGAAATACACTAGTACAACAAACACTAAACTCTTACAGCCAGTCCTTGAATAACAGATATCTGGTATAATCAATGTAATCACTAACAGGAGCCAGTCCTCGATTAACAGAAAGCTGGTAAAATTGATCATTTGTTGCCCTTACATTGTAAAACTGATACAAAAGTTAATTCTTACAGATGTTTCTTTCTAACTGAGAACAATAATTCCTGGACAGTCAAGCAATGCTGCACAATGGATCGTGTGAGCATGTGTAATAACCTACTATAGGCGGTTCGGGATAAAGTGAGCACTCATAAAAGCCCTGCTAAAGATCTATTTTCAGCTAATTAGTATCTTTCCATGCGTAACGGCTAACTCCATGAAAAGTCTAACCTCTTTGACCACGTCACTTGATGTTTGCGCGTGTAAGATAAAATGTGCAATTGGTAGGTACCTAAATAGTTTGATGAAAAAAAAAGTTTATTAAGTATACAAAATACAAGTGTATCAATTTGGGTTGATTTTGCTTCAGTATTGTTGAATTTAAATACAAAAATACACGGAACTACATTCAGTAAACTCGCTGCCAACCATACAAGCAGTAAGGATACTAGAGATAATGTTGAATTATACGCAGTAATGGCAGGTGACAATTTTCAAGGGTTAAATTTTTAGTGCTCACTTTATCACGAACGACCTATATACATATAGACATATAGACATATTGGCATTTCTCCCTCTCTTGCAGACACCTGCTTCAGTATAAAAGTGACATTTGAAACACAGAACACTACAGTATTTTAACACTCTGCAAAAAAAACTGTATTCATTTACGCATTTATGCTGTTGCAAGTGTGCTAATTGATCAATAAATTATTATGTATATGAAAATATAAATAAGACTGAATTGTTTACGAATGTTATAGTACGTGTTACATTACATGTACAACGTGATAAGACACAGTATATTCAAACTCTAAGAAACTTTACATTTCCCAAAAGACTAACAGATTTTCTGACATTCTATCTTAACAAAATAGCTAATAGCAAATAGGAGGTGACAAACAGGAATCAAATATGGATTCTCCAATTTAAGAAAATTCCTCAAGGTTCAATTTATAACATGCTAAGAGGCAACAAAAATGTTAATTCATTTGACTGACACTTGTGGGTGTACCAAAGTACGGCATCAGTCAAACTCATATTTTTGTTTCTATGTTATGAATTAGGTTGGTATTTGTATAGGCAATACTAATCGAAAATAACCATGTTTAGCCTAAGGGGATTTAAACACATATTTCTGATACGCAAGTTATAGTATTTCCAAATAAAAGTACAGTATAGTTTAAAATGTGTTATCTTTTAACAAATACATTAGACCCTCGATTTTACGAATAATAACAGTTACATTTATGACATTTTTTAAAATCGCTACCTTCGTAAAATCAACTGCAGACAATGTTGCCCCCCCCCCCCAACCCAATTACCAACATTTAAAATTACATTTTTTCTGCCGAGTGTATCCATTATGGTCCCAATTTTCGTAGCATTTTGCAGGAAAATGTAAAACAAGTTAGAAGTTATCATTAAAACATAAATTTATGTATATAACAAGACAGACGTCTTTGATAAAAGGGTACCCACAATGGTGAATTTAACTGAACTGTGTAACTGTAAAAAAAACACTGAGTATCGAGTTCCTTCTCGCGAACAGTCAGATATCAGTACCCTTTTGTAAAAAAATACAGCAGTCATAATTAAAACCCTTAAATCGATAGACTAATTTCTTCCAATTAAAATCATACCTATGATCAGTACACATGAGTGATCCTTGTCCCAAAAAAATAGACACTGACCATTGTGCACAGTGTGTTTCCTCACTAGTAAGTAGTCCGATTTTCATAGTGTTTTACAGAAAAATTAAATACGTAATAATTCAAATGTAAATATATATCAATAAAGAGACGTCATTTGATAAAAAACATACCTCTGAACAGTAGATACGGCTAACCCTTGTCAAAAAAAGAGACTACAGAGCAGAATGCATTATCACGAACACACAGTCTAACCTCTGTATAGTTTTACCGAAAACATGGCAAATAACAACTGAAGTTTAAATTTATATCGATTAGTATTTTGTGGAAAAATAAACCTAAAAAGATTTACAAGACTTACCAAAAGAAACCGAAACTTGTGATGCACGCTACATTTATTATTTTTCGGAGGCCGCTGGTAGGGGTACTTTTTGCAACACCAAAAGAATGAATCAAAATTTTATCGTACACTCAAGTCTCACAGTCTTAAATCAAGAAACTTTTAAAGACAGCCTTTGTGCTGTACTGTGTTTGGCACATGTGCCCTTTTGACGATAGACCCTGATATTGTGTGTGCGCGGCAACACTAGAGTCGAGTTAATGCAAAAATGGGGTCGTCAACGAGTCCAAACTGAGTCACGCCATTTTAACTGTTACCCAGTCGTATTTATTTCTAGACACTCACCCAGCTTATGGGTAGTGTTGATAATACATTCCCTTCTTTTTTGTCGTGTATTCACTCAGTCAAACAGTCTCGCACATTCCGCCATGACCGCGTGAAATATAACACGACCGCGTGAAATATAACACGACCGCGTGAAATATAACACGACCGCGTGAAATATAACATGACCACGTGAAATATAACACAACCGCGTGAAATATAACACGTCCGTATCTCTGTACAAGATCTCCGGAGTGAATATAAATAAAATTAAATGTGTACCTTGTTATCAAAAAACATGCACGCAATTATTTCAGTTTTGCCCAAAACAAGTAATTTAAGTTTTAGGATATTTTTTATTATTTTTTGGCGGTTCCCAAGAGTATATTCGTAAAATCGTTACCTTCGTAAAATTGGATGTTTAGTGTACTGTATTTACCAATGTACCACCAGCCCCCATGTAAAATCCACACTCCATATTTTAAACATACTCTCAAGAAGAAAAAATTGTTTTCCCCAAATTTATTGCCTTTTGTTCAAAAATGTTATTAAATAACTTTTAAGTGAATTAAATTTGTTGACGTCTTACGAATTAAATTCTGTCCCAAAAGCCAGAGGTCCGAAAACAATTCAGTGATGAGGGCAGCATTAACTTGCCCATTAAATTTCACATTGTCGTTGTGCACAAGGTACTGAACTGGCTTGCAGACTTTCCATGACACAGCTGTATCAATTTGACTTACAGCAGTGACCCTACTAATATAGTCTAGGAGACACTAGTGAATTCCAAAATACACCTCTATCGTAATTTTATTTATATCCAGTTACCGAACTTTTTTTTCATTTCAGAGGGTTTGAATGTAGCATTTACAGAAAGTGTACTACAGTATCTCGAAAGTACAGTAGAATCCTGTTGTTACGACCGCTTATAGTTTCTAGGAAAAAGGGTAGTAAGAAATGTAGGGTCATAATCGAGGAACAGAGACTTTTAAGGAGAATTTTCCCTACCCAATACTGATATATATCAAAATATGCAATTTTTTAATTATGTTTACGTTCAACATCTCTGGTGTAAAATAACATTTTTAAAATGAAATACAAATAATGTCAATAAACAAGATATCTCCGAAAAATAATGATACTCTAGAAAAACATCTTCAGCCTCTCCTAATCACAAAGAAACTGCATAAACAGAGTGATATGCCCACTTTCATTGACATAGTGTGCAAAAATAAATAATACTTACTACTGAAAAGTTAACTTATTATTTGACATTTTTATTATACAGGTCTCAAAAGTCATCGACACTGGTGAAAACCCAGTGCGACCGTTCACTCTGGGTGTGTACGAAAGGGGAGGGGGAAAGCAGCTGGCTAGCCTTGGCTTGTCTCCCTCTCAGCTGGCTGTGCAAGCACAATCATCACTCCACGCCTGGCAGGAAGCATACATTGACCAAAAAAACCGAACATTGTGTGTGTGTGTGTGTGTGTGTGTGTGTGTGTGTGTGTGTGTGTGTGTGTGTGTGCACGAGTGCACACACACGTGCACATACTGTTATATATTATATACATATATATTTTTACCTGCAACATACTATGTTTCTGTGATAATTTAACACTATGTTAAAATAAAATTTACAGTTTTATGTATATCACACAAACACACACACCGAAAATCTAAAATATATAATGGTGCTGGTTAAAAAGCAAAATGATACAATAACAGCCAAGCAAGTTTTGTTCTCGTTGTCACGAACATCTTTATTGCGAACTTTTTTGAGGAACCATGAAAAAATTCAGGTGGAAAAATTTTAAAGTTTGAGGAAACCTGCTGAAAAATGTACTAGTTCCACTTATTGGTCAACCATTTTTGTGAGTGCTGTATGATAAGAAATGCATAGCTAAAAATAGATACCACCCCTCCTGACAGTCCACATAAGCCAACACATATTCACACCTATTTTACACAGTTTACGTTTTACAAAAACTGTACTAAATAACCATGAACAATAAGCTCCCTGTTATGGATTTCCTGATTGCGCTTTCACGTCTCCTTCCATTTGCTGCACGAGTACAACAGATAGAGGCCAGCCGCCGGTGTATAACTAGTGATGTTGCATCAATGAGGGAATATTCCTCATTCATCACATGAAGGTGACCTCTACATTTGCTGTTTTAAAACTAAAATAACTTTGTTAATATATACTTTCATGCAACAATACAACAAATTTTTATTTTCATACATATACTTCAACAAATTTTGTGGTTTACAATTACATTCGCAAAAATTTAATGTCTTCTATTCTCACCAACACAGCGAGACAGTTGTCTGCAGTTGACAATGCAGAAAGCCTTCCTTAACCTCATGATTAGAATCTTAGTGTCACATTAGGTGAAAACAACTAAACACTCCAATTATTAATAATAATCGGAGTTTTCCAACTGCACCTAGTAAATATTTTGTTCATAACAAACCCATTATATTTTTTCCAAGTTATGGAGTACTTCAAGATAATTAAAACATACAGTAAAATCCCATCGTTACGACCATCCTGTTTACAACCCTTTGTTGAGGAACCGTAAAAAATTTGAGTCAAAAAATTTAAAAAAAAAAACTGCTGAAAAAAATATTTGTTTCACTTGTTGCTTATCTGTGCGGCATTTTCCTTGGTGAATGCTGTGCTGTAAGAAACGCACAGCTAAAATAGTTAACACTCCTCCTAACTGCCCATGCCAGCCAATATCCATTCAACTCCCCCCAACCACAAGCCAGATTGTGCTTGTGTGTATGTATGTGCGCATTAATTGCCACAGGGTAGTGGTTGGGGTCTCACATCCTTCTGCTTTTAACCAACCCCACTACTAGCTGGCGCATTCCTGAACCTTGCCTTCTCGGCTCCGGACTGTAGTGTACGCCGCAGCCGGTGCCACACCACTCCCACCCATAAATGTCAGATAGTCACGTCACCTATAACCAGCATCATATCTGGCTGCAAAGTAGAGCCTCGTGTTTGTCTTTCAGCTTCCATTCCCTTCCTGAAATCGTCTGTTTCCGTGTCTGGCGATGACCTGGGAAAAAGAAGGGGGAGGGTGAAGAGACGACATTTTTTTTTCTCATAACATCACAGCAAAAAGAAGTACCAGTATGGCACTGTCCATAAATAAAAATGAAAGAAAACAATCCAGCATTATCTCATCATTTTTTTCTCTAGCTTCACATCAGGTTGTGCACATTTTATTGTAGCTAAAACAGTACCTACTTCTACTTGACCTTGACAACTTCCGCTGTTATTGATCACTTCATTCAGCACGAGGCATTTGGTTGTGCATCACTGTGGCGTAAAAACAGCCTATGACGCAAATACAACTAGTCCCGCTGCCGTGTACAGCATGTGGGCTGGTAAGAGTTTTGTTTGTGCTCGCTCATCAGGAGCGATCCGAGCAACTGCGGCCAGTGCACCTAGAACCACTTCGTCATTATCCGCAGTGCAGAGCATTAAACTGGTGCGTAGTGCCGCAGTTGTATGATTTTTTCCTACAGACCTATGTCTTTAGGCGGCTAGTGATCCAATCAGTATTTTAAACGTGATAGCAGCATAACACCTTAAAAAGCACTTTTTAGCCCTTTCGAGGGGGTTAAAAGTCGCATTTCTAATAGGCACTATTTTTCCCCCCAAAAAATATTGACTTTTTTTACTATTCTTTAACAAACACGTTACCTGCAGTCGGTATCGCTTAAAATCTGCAACAACTTATACACAATAACCAAACAGACTCAATAGCTTCACTGAAAGTCTTTAAATAGGTGCAATATACTTTCATGTATCAAATACAAGCTGTTCTGTTGTCTGTGCTTTGCGCAAAACGAGCAGGATGAATCACGCACGCATCGGCCAGTCCGGCATTGATATAGTAATGTGACTTACCTGCGTGGGAAATGGGAACTGTGCACTGACACTGAGAGGGGGGAGGGAAACAACGCTGAGACACGACGGACCCAAGTAACCTGAGAGTTCCAATGATTGCCGAATGTCCTGCACAGTGTCAGAAGCTACACACAAGTGCGCACACAGCAAGCTGAGAACAAGACAAGCCAGCCTATCTCCCCTTAGCTGCCAACCTCAAGGATTCAGAAATAGTACTATTTTAAAATGAGTAAAATTTTGCGTAAACGAGTCGCGGCATTTCACGTGTTGTGTATATGTAAATGCCATCGAACAAAAACACTTTGGCTATTTTTTAAATAAAATATTACACCGTTAACATGTCAATATGTTGCATGCAAATTAAATTTAGAATATGCTGAATAACTAATAAAATTATCTAACATTTTGACTACTATTCATATGTTGCGTTCATGGCAAAAATTGCATAGTCTTCCTGGAGCAATTATAAAGAAAACAAACTTAACAGGGAAATTACTGAACGAATTATAAATCAGGTTTACTTTGTTGCACCATCATAAATACTGCTCATAATATAAATGTTCATACAAATCTAAATAAACATAGTAGAGGTAGTTTTGGTTTCTGCAAGTTTACAAACTTTACCGATTTTAATACACCAATAGATAGGCCCCTACGTTACGATTTCTGGTAATACAGCTTTTAAATTCTCTTTCACAGTTCCATAAATGCACGAAAAATTCTTAGATTGCAAATTAGCCAATTTAATCACACTTGGCACATCTAACCAAAACTCTCCGACACTGCAAATACTATGGATTTGAGAAATAAATCGTACATCGTTGAACGTGCAGATATGAGAGTATTTAATCTCTTATACAATACCACAGACTCTAAATATTTGAACAGTTTTTACATCCGCACGGTTTGGCAATTGTATAAAAACGCCATTGTAAAAACTGCAAAGTTGTATTTCCCAGATATGAAAGTTGCAGTATTCCTACGTTTTACGACTATTACATACGTGACGTTGATACAATTACCAGCACTAAAATACGTCACAATAACAAAATGATGCATTAAACCTGGTCAAAAACAATGTTTACAAACACTACGCAACTACGACGTGCCCTTCAACATTTGCTAGAAAAATAAGAATTAAACGATAGTTTCTTTCAGTTCACAAGATTTTATGCACGTTCTTGAGCAATTACTACACGGAAACGGTAAATTGAAAAGCCACTTCAAATTGAAACAGTCTCGTGACTTTTGTTTTCACGCACAGAGTACACAAGGGAGAGAGACGCAACCCCTGTACTAAAAGTCAAATCCTTAAATTTTGCAAACAAGAGCGCATCGCCTAACAAAATACTCCCAACCTAACAGCAGTAAATCTGAGGTGAAAAACATTTTTAGCTGGTATATATTGGTGACACTGCGTAGCTCCATGGAAAAACTACATTCGTGTGCCCCTTAGTTATTATTTACTTATTGTATTTGAAGCATGATTTATTGAATTCCTTGACCATCACACATTCTCGTTATAAACTAAATGAACGAGGAAAGAAAACTAGTACTATCAAAATTTCCTGTACATAATTATAAATATTCCGCTGTGGCGACATACTATGCATACTTTCTTACTGCCTGTGTTTAACATAATTCAGCATCCAAAATACAAATTTGCTTTGCAACTTCACAACTCGACACTAAAATGTTTCTATAAAATCTGCACTTGCCTCGCCGTACAACATGTTAAACAATTTCCAGAAACAAATTCAAAATAACACATTTCAAACAAAATTGTCTCAAGCAAGCAAGCCATGAAAAGTACGTTAGAGCGCAGAAAGGCAACATTGGGAAGACAAATTCAACTGATTAGCATGAAGTTTATAAATGAACTTTAAAAAATAAATTATCTATATATTTTGTAGTGTGAAGTGTTCAGCCACTTCCCCATCTTGTTTCAATATTTATAAAGTGTTTTTATTTTCTTATTTAAATTTATATAATGTAAATCTTTCTTAACAGGCTATACGCCATTTTCAGGGTGAGTTTGTCAGGTGTCCGGTGTGATGCAACAGAATTCAATCACCTAGTAATTGGGGACATATTAATTTAAATTCATCTTTTCAAAATTCAATATAAATATAGTTAAGGAATTTTAAAGTAGAGTCATTTGATTATTTTCCTGGTTTGTTTGGTTTCAAATTGACCACAGTAAAATTTTAATTATTTTTGTTGATATAACTTTTTCTTGTATTTTGGCTAATTTTTGAGTTTTAGTGATTTTAGCTTATTATTAATTTTTCCCTGGTGAAGTGAGTAACTTCAGGTGTTGCAAGCTTCTCCAGGCTGTAGGATTTCTGGCGCCGACGTTGTGGTTGATCACTTGCTTCATGGAATTCTCTCCATGACGTAGGTTATTGACGCACGTAGGTCAGCCATCACAGGGGGTTGCTTAGGGTATTGCGCCGCGAAAGTAGT